>JAQGBS010000229.1:0-25161 GCA_034698545.1 Acrobeloides obliquus | reverse complement strand
GTTGTAATAATTTTATCTGACAAGAATCAGCATCAAATAAACATTTTCATCAAACGCTTGTTTCACAACTCAAATTTGTAGTTCTCGGAAGAATTATGCCATTTACGACCAATCGGAATTGATCGTCGGATTTTAATCGAAACTGAGATTCAACCGAAGGTCCTTATTAGTCAAAGGTTCTTTCAGCGTCTGCTAGTTGAAGTAATTTTTGTGGCAGTATAACTTTTCGTACAAACTTTCGTACGAACTTTTCGTTGCCTGATTATCAATAAAATTCGTTTTGGTTTAAATTTTTTCGTGTCAATAAACGGATTTTATTTATAATCAGACAACGAAAAGTTTGTACGAAAGGTTCGTACGAAAAGTACCGTACGAAAAGTACCGTATGAAAAGTATCGTACGAAAAGTTATACTGTCATTTTTGTTTTTCGTTTCAATAAACAATCTGATGATGTCTGAGTACAGGCAAATTGCGGCAAATTTGAAAAAATTATTCGCAATTTTGTTTCGCTCATAACTTTTAACCGTTAGATTTTCATGTAATGCCGTAAAAGCTAAAAATGCTCCGACACGAAATTTCGGTATCGGTAAATTACGATTTACTGTGATTACCGATACCGAAATACCGGTATCGGTTCAGCTCTGGTCCGAACCACAAATGTTGAGTTGCAAATATCGGGGTTTCAAATGTCGGAGCCACAAATGTCGGGACGCAAATGTCTGGGACGTAAATGTTAAGACGCTGTGTCGTCTCACCGTTAAAATATCCTGATTCGTAGTGGAATTTTCTATTTATTTCCATAACTATTCAACTTTATGTATACGCTGCACTCTTACTCTCTGATTAAATGTATATTCTTGTGGGTAATTACAATTTTTATTAGCGACAAATAACAGTTACGTAATAATTAAATTTAGACCAAACTTCAAGTTTTATTAATTTATTTGCCCTTTTTCGATCTTAATATATTGTAAATATGATTATTACTATTTTTGGTAAGAAACTGCAATTAAAGAAACTGGAATTTCTATTTTAAAATTATTTGTACTGAAAACAACGTGGAGGCCTTTGAATACGTCAAAATTTTCTTGATCATGGATCCTGAAAATAATCCCAATTCAATTTTTGTAACTATAGAAATTTATGTGACTAGAATGCATATTAATTGTGTAGTTGATTTATTATCGACAATATTAGCATTGTTTATAATTTTTAAATATTCTCCTACAGTCATGGAAAATTATAAATATTTTTTAGCTAATATCGCGGTAGGATTTTATTTGATCGTTATATATGTTACCTGCAGAGCTGAGAATCCGGCATCTCCGAGATGCCTAGGCAGAACTGAGATTCTCAGCTTGCCTAGGCATTTAGGCTTAAGCTTAGGCTTAAGTTTAGGCTTAAGCTTAGGCCTAAGCGGAATTTTTTTTTGGCTGAAAATCAAATTTTTTCTCAAAATCGAATTTTGGTTGAAAATCGAATTTTGCTCAAAAATCGAAATTTTTGCTCAAGCCATTCCCCCTCCAAAGAATAAGGTGAGTATTTTCTGTCACCCTCCTCCGAAACAAGTACGAGAAGGGTCTTCAAGCCTCTGTCAGAACTTGGTCCCTGAAAATCCATTAGACACCCCACTGAGCCACCCTGACCCTATTAAGTTCTGACATAATTTGATATAAAATGTTTTGTCAGAACTTCAAGTCCACTCCGTATAATAAAAATTTCAATCCTAGATATGCTCTTTTCTACTAGATATACATACAACTATAATTTATCTTCCATTTCCACTTATGCCAGCATTGGGTATTTGTGCACAAGGGCTTGCCAAACCCTATGGCATGATCATAGGAAATTGTCTACCGTTATCAATTTTTATGATGCTAATTGGATTTTGTGGTGCATCTATCATTTCTGCATTTATCTATCGATTTGCAGCGGCTACAGACAATTTAGATTGGTTCAAGAGACGAAAAATTTGGGTAATAATACTCTCATTGCATTTGTTCTTGGCGTTACCTAGTATTGTTGCGCTTTGGATTATACTCGCTTATTGGGGATTTTCTTGGGAACCTGGGCATCAATTTATGTTACAGGTAGATTTGTGTGTTTTATAATAGGGTTTTATATTTAGAACTATGCTTATCTTACAAGTCTTTTTGAAAACACAAATCAAAATTGCATAATGGTTGGATTTGGTGAGGCTATCACAATAATGTTTATTGTTGTTATCTTTTTTTCCATAATTTTTGCGTTTTCTCTGGCGCTATTCTTTATAATTGGTACATTATATGAATTGAAAAAACTTAAGAAAAGTTTAAACAACAGAACTGCTGACATCCAACGTCAATTCACTATTGCATTAATTTTACAGGTTTTTTTATTCATTTGATGTTTCGAAACTTGACATTTAAAACGCCAATCCTGATAGTTTTGGTGTTATTAGAAAGTTGGATTTCATAGCAATCAAATGACACCAAATCTCATGGTTCGGTGGTACTGGGCTTGTCTCAGGCGCCCCTCAAGATTTGTTCAAATCCCGCTTGAGGCCAAAGTATTAACATCGTCTTCGGATGACCAGAACTGTTGAAAGTTCTTTCAATCCAGCTTATAGGGGGCACAAGGTCCAAAGTAGCCGGTTCTTTAGAATGCTCGGCATTACAACTCAAAAGGAACCCAATTTCTTTCTCGTAACAGAATTTTTTCTTTAAACCTCATTTCAGATTCTTGTACCAACGTTTTCTTTAGTTTTACCATTTTTATCAATAATGTTTATGGCTATTGTCAAATTTGAATTTGCTAATAGTAATTTCTTTATATGATTTTTTTAAATATAATCATTATTTGTCTAGCATTAAGTTGGAATGGCTTTGAGATATCATCTCTACATTCAACAATAAACACAATTATGATGCTGCTTGTAACGAAATGCTACAGAGAAGTTTTACTAAAACCTTATTATCTAATAAAAAGAAAAATATTTCCTCGAAATGAAGTTCAAATAATTAATAATATGCCAAATGAATCATAATAATCTTCAAGAATTGTAATTTAGCATAATTGATCAAATAAACTGAGATTAAATGTAAAAATTTTTATCCATCATGGAAGTCGAACCTGAGAACATTTGGTTAAAAATTCAGTGTCCTAAACACTCGGCCAAGTGGGATATTATCTTTGTGAGATTAAATTTCAACCATATGACTTATGTAAAACATGAAAAGGGGATAAATAATTTTCCTTGTATGATACGACCATGATCTTGGTGTGTTGGTGCAATTGATGGAATAGTAGTCCACGGTTCGGCCTATGGGATTTTCACAGTTTTACAGTGTTTCAACAGTCTTCAATATTACGTCGTTCTACAAGTATGAAGTTGGGTGTGTAGTGTCCTGGCCCTCCCCTTACAAGCTGTTTAAAAAATTTATAGTAAAAAAAGAACTATTAGTGAGAAAAAATATTTTTAGTGAAGAAAAGTGTTTTTGGTGGAAAAAATAGTTACCTATTGAAACAGCCATTATTGATATCATGATATTTAATACAATCCATTCTATAAGCTGAAAAGAGCTGCCATTCCAACGCTTAATTTTTTTAAACTGATTGTTCAAAAGGCCAAGAACTTTGTACGAGGATTGCCCCATTACCTTATTTGTCCTGTTGATTTGCTAGACGAGTTTATTTCTGATAACAAGGAATGGCATTCTTTATGATTGCTTTTTTGTTCTTTTAATTTTGTTCCTTGTAAGGTTTGCCTTTACATAGATGTATTATTTTGTATGTTCTTAAGTCAAGACTGGGCTAAGATGAGACCATGGGGAGACACCCATCAGGGATTCATTGTACTGGGGACTTATTTTCATCTCCGGACACTGGCTAAAAATATAAGAATTGGTCTGTCTACCTTTTTTATCAGCCATCAATTTGATTAACCAAAGACGTTTTTTATACTTTGCGCTCAAAATTTTTATTCATATAAAAGGACATTTTAAAATCAACAAATTTAGTTTATTTTTAAAAATGTGGAGAATAATATTTTTAACTTTCTCACTTATTTTTCTAGCATATGCTTGTCCTAACGGAACAATATTAAGCCCACAAGGTAGCTATTGTTACAAATTTATGGATAAACCATCAACATGGTATTGGGCCGAAGAGATATGTTCAAGCATTGATGGTCATCTAGTTTCGATTCATGATGCTTTTACAAATATTTTTCTTTCTCAAATAGTTAATTCAACAAGAAATATCTGGATAGGCGGTACTACAAATGTTTTAAACGCCACCTGGAGTTGGTCCGATAATTCTTCATGGTCTGGCTATACAAATTGGAATAGTAATTTTTGTATTTTATTTTAAAAAAGTATAAATTTTTAGATAAAATTGTAAACAGCAGTTTTGGTCATTGCACTATTGCAAAATCTACGAATTTCATGTGGGAAAGTGTAGATTGCTCGATTTCAAATGCTTCGTCAATTTGTGAATTTGAAGATAAAGAGTCACCGACACCAACCGGCGCTCCAAAACGACGTTGTGTGAACTCCGATTTTACTTATATAACCAGCCTAAACAAATGTTATTTTGTTATGTCTTCCAAAGCCACTCAAACTGAATGGGATTACGCAACTAACTACTGTTCTAACATAAACTCAACCTTAGTTTCCATTCATAGTTATACTGAAAATGCTATTTTGGGTGGTCAGTTTTCTAAGTTTTATTCAAATATTTACTTTGTTTTATAGGCTTTCTTAATTCTCAGCAAGATCCTAGCGAAACAGATGATTTGCAATATTGGATAGGTTTAAACGACCCATATGATGATGATAACTACAAATGGCTTGATGGGACGCCATTCAATTTTACATATTGGCACTATGGTAGACCTAGTCAAAGAAAGCAATGCGGTTACATGCATACCAAGGATAGTGAGACATCCGTATTTTATCCAAACAAACCTTATGTTTGGGATACTTACGATTGTAATACTGAAATGACGAACGGGTTTATTTGTGAAACGCTAGCATTTACTTAGTTTTAGCTTTACTAAACTATTTTTGTTTGAATAAAAAAATATGATATGTTATAAGTTTTTGGCTTGCTTACGTCGGTTGTAAGTTCCGACTTATGCATGGGTAATTTATAAATGGCAATGAAATCAAGCTTCTATTTCTTCAAGCTGCTACGTATTCTTTATCTACAATCTTCTACATCGTCCATGAATATTCAGCATGTACAGGGTGATCAATAATTTACTCACGTATTTAAAAAGCTCGCCAAAAATCGAGTTTAAGTCCATTTCAGTCGACCGATAGCTCATTCGATAGCCACCGTCACCGAATTTTGTTAGCAAAAAAAATTATTAAAAAATTTTATTTTCAATTTTTTAGTCCAAAAATACTAAAAAATTATGATTTTTTGAAATTTTCCTTATTTTCAAAACATTGCCAAAAATCGAGTATATGCCGGACTTCTTCGATCGACGGCAATCTTGAAAGATGGGAATCTGAGGGATTTTTTACAAAAGAAATTATTGAAAAAGCTTTTAAAATCGCGGAGATATGAATTTTTAAAATTATGCTTTTTTCCAATTTTTGCATGAAAATGCACTTTATTGAAAATAAGGAAAACATCGAAAAAAGATAATTTTCAAAAAATCATATCTCCACAATTTTAAAAGCTTTTTCAATAATTTATTTTTTTAAACATCCCTCAGAATCCCAATTTTCTTTTATGAAAACAATTATTAAAAAATATTTTATTTTCGACAATATATAGATTTTTGAAGTTGGTGGATTTTCCAATTTTTCTTAAATCTGCCTATTTTCAAAAATTTGTCAACAATTGAGTATAGTTCGGATTTCTTCGAACGACAGCAATCCTGAAAGTTGGGATCCTGAGGTATTTTTTACAAAAAGAATTATTGAAAAGCTTTTAAAATCGCGGAGATATGATTTTTTGAAAATTAAGCTTTTTTTCAATTTTTGCACTTTTTTGAAAATAAGGAAAACATCGAAAAAAAGCATAATTTTCAAAAAATCATATCTCCGCGATTTTAAAAGCTTTTTCAGTAATTTCTTTTGTAAAAAATCCCTCAGATTCCCATCTTTCAAGATTGCCGTCACTCGAAGAAATCCGTCCTGTACTCAATTTTTGGCAAAGTTTTGAAAATAAGGAAAAATGGGCATTTTGGGTCCAAACTTCAAATGGCTATATCTCGGATAAAACGTGTGATTTTTCAATAATTTTTTTACAAAAAAATCTCCAGATTACCAGCAATCGAATGTGTGGTCGGCCGAAAAAATTCGGTTGAAACTCATTTTTTATTAATTTAAAAAAAAATTGGCAAAACCTAAGCCATGGTTAGTGTCCCTTTAAACAAAATTTCCGCGAAATCTTTTTGAAATTTGCCATTTTTAACAATTTAAAATAAAATAAAAATCAATAAACTGATAAGCACTGATAACACCCTGAAGCGGCGCATGAAAATTTGTTGGTTGGTCTTGTTGTTTGCACATGTGAATCATCTACAGGAAATGAATAAGAAAAGCATTCTCGGTCGGTATGGATGTTTAGAGCGGTCATCTAATTGCTGTTCATGGTCGAGTTTTCGAAAAATAGTTTTGTATAAATTATTAGAGACGGTCATTTGCCTAGGTGCGGTTTTGCGGTGCGTTTTTTTATTAAAAAAAAATAAAATGTTAAAAAAAATAAAATGCGGTTGCAGTTTTTAAAATATTTTTTGTGGTGCACCGAGCGCGATTTCATATCGAAAATCACTTAATTCAGATTCACGGAAATTTTTTATGCTTCGAAAATGTGCGCAATCGATTCCCCGTATAAAATTGCCCCCAAGGGGCGATTTCAGTACAAAAAATAGAAAATTTTTAGATTTTTGTGTCAATACACCCACCTGAATCAGGGAAGCGTTTTCACGCTTCGGGAATGCAAGCGCCCGATTCCCCACACAAAATTTTTCCACAGGTAGCAGATTTGATAGAATCGAATATTATTTTTATTGTTTCAGATCGATCCAAGTTTTTGTTTAAAAAAGATCTTTCACTAACGTTGGTGGTAGTTTATCTAGCTAGATTTTTGTAAAAATGAGCTCAAAAAATGAACTCAAGCGGGACTCTAACTAGCAACCTTTGGTACATTGCGATAAATGTCCTAGTGCCTTACCAAGATACCAATTTTGGTTTTGAATTTTTGTACGACTTTACTGATTATTTCTAAAAGCGGCTTTGTTTTTTCCATAGTGTCTTATCACCAAAACCTATGAAAAAAAAGATTAATAAATCGTAAAAAAGAGTAAACAACATAATCCGTGGCGAAAAAATTTAGGGTGTGGGCAGTCGGCACAACAGTAAAAACAATTTCAAAATTATAAGAGCCAGCAAAATAACTTGTCTTATCAAAATTTTAAGATTGGCGGCCATAGAAAAAATGCAATAAAAAGTGTTTTGCAATGGAAAAGAAGATTATCAGATTGTTTTCGGTTTCATCTTTATCTAAAAATACGCAAAAATTTGTATACAGGGTGCGTCAGATGAACCCGTTACCTCTAACAAAAGTGTAATTATGGGACTAATCTTGGCTTTTTCTCAGCAACACATGGCAAGTTATATATGAAAAATGTAGCTGGGATTCTACTCTACAACTTTTGTGAAGATCATGCAATAAGATCGACTTTCCTCTGAGTCACTATAAGCAAACCTTTGACATATACCAATTTTTGGATACCCTAGGACTGATGGTCAAGACCCATGTTCGGTATTTTGACCATATATTAGAGTAAAGAAGGTTGTATTAAATAAAGTCAGCTCTCGTTGGAAGGCTGAAATCACGCGCTATAAAATGCTATATTTAATTTTTGTATGTACCATTAAAATTCATAAGATATGGCTAAAAATGTCAAAAGCTAGGGTATTCGAAATCGGTATATGTCAAAGATTCACTCATAATGGCTTGGAGAAAAGTCAATATTATTGTATAATCTTTACAAAAATAATAGATTAAAATCCCAGCTACATTTTTCATATATAACTTGTCATGTGTTGCTGAGAAAAAGCCGAGATTAGTCCCGTAATTACACCTTTGTTAAAGGTGACGGGTTCATTTGACACATCCTGTATAAAATGTCGTGTGGAGAGCATACATTTATTAGACTGATCTTATCAGTATACAAGAATACTTATATAACCCATATACTACAAAAAATTATTATTAAATAAAAATTATTCATTATTTTGAGGTGTGTAGTAAACAAATGGGTTTTCAAAAGGAATTGGATAAACTTCGAGGAAAAACGAAAAGGAAAGATGCCGAAAGAAGACTAATGGAGGATCAAGCACGAAGGGTATGCATTTTTATGTACAGTTATAGTGAGTGCCAAATTTGAAGCTTTGGGAATGCGAATTCTGAGGATGCAAAAATTGGGGGATAAAAATTTGAGGACGCGAAATTTGAAGTCGGGAGTATATGGCCATTAAGAGGGACCAAAAATCAACTCATCCTTCATTTTCGCGGTCAAAAACTTCCTTCCAAGAAGCATGCCTTGATTGTGCCGAAGTTTAAGTTTCAAGGATGAGGTGATTTTTATTCATTCCCGATTCCCTCTATAACTCTTGAACCCCAAATTTTGCACTATCTATGACATTTTTGAAAAAAAAAGTGTTGAAAATTGTGGAAAAAGGAAAATATCAATGAACATAGGGGATACATAGAATTTTCTATATCTTTTTCACAGCTTTTTCCACAAGCTTGAATTCAGCGATAGAGCTGACCTTAGATTGACGAAATCTTCATGTAATCGTAGCGAAAAATTGTCTGGAAATTGCCGAAAAAGGTAAAAAGTAGAGGGGGGAACAGGGTTAGGGCATAGCGTTGGGACCAATTTTATGCGAATTTATTCCGCTCCATGGTGTGCCTCGACCCTGTCCCAACTCCGACTTTTTGGGGACGTTCTTATCCATTAGAGCGCTTCCAAGCGTTTGCTAGTGTTGGAGCTTCAGCGAGCGCCCAACTGCTAGATTTAGGACGCGTAGAAATTATTTTTCAGGCTCAAGAAGAGGCAGCAGCCATACAAGCGTTAGAAGAAGAAAGACTTCGAAAAGAAGCCGAACTAAAACGCATTGAAGAAGAGAATAAAAAAATTGAAGAAGAAAATCGTCTTAGAATTGAAAAAGAGCAGAAAAAAGTTGAAGAAGATCGACTAAAATTAGAAGAAGAAAATCAGCGGAAAAATGAAGAAGCTCTTCAAAAGCAAATATTAGCGGAAGAACAAGCAAGAGAATTACAATTAGAGCAAGAACGTGTAGAAAAAGCTCGAAGAGAATTAGAAGAAAAACAACAACGAGAACGTGAAGAAGAGGAGCGCAAAATTGTAAAAAAATTTAACCTTTTCAAGTAACAAAAAATTTTAGGAAGAAGCATTACAAAAAATTCGAAAAGAACTTAATCTCAAATTAGCGGTAGATCAAAAAATCCAAAAAATAAAATATTTTTTAGCATGAATTTAACATAGCATTTTTGGGGGTTGTCAACACTGGAAAATCGACAATGACTAATGCCATTCGAGGAAAACTTGCAACTGAAGAAGATTCGGCATTTGTTGATGCTGTTGAAGCAACACAAATCATGAAAAAATACAAAGTAGGTCTTGGATTCGAAATTTGCGATTTGCCAGGTAAAAAATCTTTCGATAAGTATTTTCAAATTTAAGGTGCTAATACACCAGATCACAAATCGCATGAATATTATATCGAAAAGGGCCTGGTTGGTTTTGATTGTTTGGTCATGTTTTTGGGACCAACAATTACGCAAACAGAGGCAGCTTTGGCTTTCAAAGCGTTGGAACACAATCAACTTTTGGTAATGGTCAAATCGCAAATGGACGAAGTATTGAAGGATATGATCAATGAAGGGGACGTTGACGAATGTTTAAGCCCTCAAGATCAAGCAAATATGGCTATACATAAATGTAAGGCGTCGGTCGGTCAGCCTAAGATTAAACAGAAGCCTAGAATTAAGCATAAAAACGTTTTTTCTCGGTTTTAGGGGGAGGGGCATGCCCCAAATGCCTAATAGTAGATACTTGCCTTTTCCACCACCCCAAAAATTTTCCTAACATTTTAAAAGGAAAATGAGTAAGAAAAATTTTAGACAAAAACGAAAAACTTCCCGAAATTCTTGGTGACATCACTCGAACCTTTCGACTCATAAACCCCGAGAAAAACATCAATCTAAGCAAAGTCCCATTGTTCTTGATCTCCAATCCCTCCATGTACTCACACATTTCAAAACGACCAGCTCCATGGCTCAAAAATAGCCCATATGCAAATATTCTGTTCGAAGAGCATGAATTCATTCATTTTCTCCAAGAAAAATCGCGAGATTACAAAAAACATTTGAAATTCCCCGGCGAAGATCAATATTACAATTTCAACACCGAAGATTTTAAAGAAGTCAAACTAATCGGTTCTACTGATGGGTGTGTCATCAAACACTACTTATTTGAGCCTTCAAATTTCAATTTTGCCATTAAATTTAAGAATATGCCCCACGATTTTGCGATTAAAAAAGGCCAGATCAACAAAGAGGGTGAGCGAAGACTCGCGAAGATTTTAAGCGAAGCTCGTATGCTACAACGTTTAACCAGCGCTCCGTATATTATTGAATACTATGGAAATTGCGTATATAAAAATCAATTTTTGATTTGCATGGAACTAATGGACTGCTCGTTGCAAGATGTTTATCAAGTAGTAAATTCGCATAAATCTTTGGGTCCATTCCCTGAAGAAATTGTTGGCCAGATTGTAGTGAACATGGTTGGAGCTCTGAGCTATTGCAAAGAGAATAATATTATGCACCGGGATGTAAAGCCAAAAAATATTTTGTTGAATTTCAAAGGGCAAATCAAACTATGTGATTTTGGTGTCTCGCGTGAGCTTGTGGGTAAGCATCATAAATTTTTCTTCTGAGGGACCGATCGCTTAGGCTTGCAAAGTTGTTAGGTTTAGCCTTAAGTTTAAGCTTAGGTTTAGGATAGGCTTAGAGTTAGGCTGAAGCTTAAGATTAGGCTTAAGTAAGGTACGTTCCCCATCTCCCTTTTTTGCTGATTTTTACGTCTTTAGACTCACTTGCCACTTCAATAGCCGGAACATTTATATATTTTGCTCCCGAACGATTTACTGGAACCAATTCTGAGTCGGATCTTACTCGTAAAAATTATGGATATGGCGCACAAAACGATGTTTGGAGTCTGGGAATTAGTCTATGCGAAGTTGTCTATGGAGCACATCCATTTGCGCATATGACTTCTTCCGCTGAATGCTTGCGTGAAATTCCCAAAGTTGTTGGATCGGAAGTCGTCGAACGTTGTTTTTCGAATAACTATTCGGAAAATGCGAAAAATTTTGCTGCTACCTGCCTACAAAATATAGAAAACCGACCAAAGTTTTATGGGCTTAAAAAAATTGAATTTTACAAGCAGCATAAAATGATCGAGAGCAGTAAAAAAGTGGCTGCATTTTTGGAAAACTGTCGTCAATATTTAAAAGAATTTTTATAAATTTGTAAGAGGGGAGGGGTGAATAAGATGAGCCGGAAGGGGGACATAAAAGGGAGTGAGATTTTCAAAATTTCTAAGAAAGTTCTATAGAGAGGGAGTTTAATTTTTTCGACTCTTCGGGTCTTACCCCCTCAAATTGCGCCACTTCGGAGAATAGAGCATTTATGGTATTTTTTATTAAAAAATTTGTAAATGATTTTTTAAATTTAATTTAAATAAATGGTTATAAAAAATAATTTTTAAAAGATTGTTCCATCTATTAAATATTTTTTGTAAACCCGGTTATTTTTTAAATTTTTTTAGATAAAATGAGTGATTGGCAACAAAGAATTGATGATTTTCGAAGAAAATCATCTAAGAAAATTAATCGACAAAGAGAAGAACAGGAAAAAGTCCATCAAGAACGCATGGCGCAGGTTTTCTTTTCGAAACACAAATGAACAAAACCCTCCCCCCCCTAAAGCCTTCCCCTCCCCCCAATTTGGAAGAGAGTCACGCGCCGCGCGTAGCCCAAAAGAGGTCCCGCGCTGCAGCGCGGGCCAAAAATTGAAAAATTTCGAATTTTAGGGGGTAAAAATGACCCCGCGCGCAATTTTTTGGGAAAAATTGGCTCCCGCGTGCATATTTTTGGCAAAAAATCGCTCCGCGCACAAAAATTTTGGGAGTAGTGAGCTAAAAAAAGACGCAGCCGGAGACCGCACGCAAATTTTCTAAATTTTGGAGGAGTGTTTGTGCACTTGTGTTTCGAAAAAAATTTCAGATCCCAACCGAAATAAGAAAAATCCAGTCCGAGCAACTTTCTGCATCCCAGCTATTCTCAATAAAAAGATCCGTTTTATTGTCCATAGCCGAAATTGAAAGTCAAATAGATAGGACCGCATTCGAAAATTGCTTGAAGGAACAAAAAAGAGTTGAAGGAATCGGAGAAGAACAAGAGAAACGTATGATAGAATTGAGTAAAAATCTAGAGATTTTGTTACAACTAAAGGTAAAGGAAAAAAGTTGTCCAAATTTTCCGATGCCTTTTTAGAAAGAGATTAAAGAACGTGAAAATGCAATGCGTTTGCTCAATTTGAATTGGAACGATATAAACAGTGTTGTAGAAGTTTGTTTAAAAGTGTTCCTTCAAAGATTATTTTAGAACAAAGATTTAGCTATACCCAAAGCCAGAGCGGAATTACAAATCGACGAAGTAAGTTCTTGGAACTTTTCCCGATCTTTTAGATCGCCTCTGTCCAAAACCCCTTAGCTTGCACAAGAGTCCCTTATCTTTTCCAGAACCTATTACTATACCTTGGAACCCCCTACCATGCCCCGAAACTCTCAAGTTGTTCAGAAACTCTCCTAGTGTCTTGGAAAAGTTACCGATTCTCAGAACTCTCACTATGTCCCGGAACCCCCGACCGCTCTAGGATCATTTGAAAAAAATCTGAATGGTTAGATTTTTTGTTACGGCTTTCGAACCACAAAATAAGGGTTTTTGGACATTTGTGGGGCTTTGAAAGCTCTAGCTCATCAAGAGAATTTTTCCAACCTTAGTGGTCAAAGAAAAGTTATAGCAGGGTGTCTCCTTGACCGATATAGGGCCATTTGAAAAATTGAAAGTCAAGGTCAAGGTTTTTGCTAAGGGCCTCAGAAACCTACCCTATGGGGTTTTCTCTATTAAAAAAGGGGTACTCCGGATGACCCCTTAGATAAGTTTTCCAGTACTCGGAATCTAGCTAGATCGATTTTTCGCCATCGAATTCCCCTATAGACGTCCATTTCGAAAAAATAAAATGTCAGTTTTAAACATTTTCCGGATAGACAAATAAAAAAGTGTATATTTAAAATTGTTTTAGTCAAAATTAGCGTTAGCGATAGTCGGAATGACCAAAGCCGGAAAATCAACTTTTATCAACAGCCTCATGAAGAAACGCTCTAAACAAAGTGGTGCCGCAAAAACTGGAATTGTTGAAATCAAACACGATGAGATACCACAAAAATTTTACTGGAAAAACCTATGCTTCTATGATATACTTGGTATGGGCACTACAAATAATCCCGCACATGAGTATTTTCTCGAAAAACGTCTATATGCATATGATTTCTTGATAATGGTGTTGACGAGTACTCCAAAGACTGAAGAAATTGCCTTTATTCGTGAGGCTTTACAATATAAAATCCCAATGATCCTGATTCGGTCACAAATGGATAAAACTATGGATCAATATTTAAATCAAGGAAAAATTTCGCCTGATTTATCAGAACAAGAACAAGCACAAATGGCTCTTCAAGAATGTAAGTATGATCAGGCCTTTTTAAATAGTGCTCAGCCCATCACTTCATGTAAAATTACTCCCCCTCAAAATCCATTAGGAAAAAATGTCGTCGGCGGTTTTATGGAGTAGGGTAGTGTTGGGGAACAGACCGTCTAAATTCAATTCAGTCCTACAGTCCCATAAATTTCAGCCATTTAAGACGGTCTGTTTCTCAACCCTAAGGGGGAGGGCGCGTCCTGGGTGCCCTGTAGTAGCTACGGGCCTGCTTGTGAATACAGTTTAAACAAAAACTTTTTTAGACCGCCCAGTTTACATCGGACTTTTGAGAAACTATTTACCTGAAGTAGATCATTTTGGAGAAACTATTTTTTATCAATTCTCTTTCATTATTACAATGGCCAAATTCGAGTCTGCAACTTTTCGAAGAAAATCTTTTAATGGAAGCGTTAGAAAATTTGTAGAACATAAACAAACCACTCATTTTTAATGTTACTTAGGATTTGTCCATATAGTCAAATAAAAAACTTCTAATGCTTTTATTACAAAAATTCTTGCTTGAATTTCTAGACTCATCTCGATCTATCTAAAGTCCCGACAGGGCAATGATTACAAAAATACTTCCCGCCTTTAAAAATTAGTTCCGAGGGATCAATCGCGCTTCACGGTATAGTTTAAAGGAAACTGACTTTTTGGTCAGTTTAAACTTAAAGGGGGGATCGCATGATACCGCTTTTGCAAAATTTTGGGCTTAAATCGACTTTAGGCATTCAATCAAACTTTAGGCGTCCAATCATTAAATAAAAGGAACAAGTATCGAATACGAAAGTATTCTAAGAATCGCCAAAAATGATTCGAAACGCTCAAAAATGTGGTCAAAATGCGTTAATAAATAGAAAAAAGTTGTCGCTCGGCCACCTGCAACAAGATAAGACCACTAAAAAGACATATGGCTATTTAACCAACAAACAAGAAAGAGACTGATATACTCGGGGTCTAAATCAAGCCCAGGTGTGTGGGAATCAATATGCTCGAAGGCCTAAATCGAGCCCAGGTTCATAGACCAATATACTTGGGTCTAAGTGCTTAGGGACCAATATACTCGGGAAGATTTAGGCCCCGAGTATATTGGTCCTCCCGCATCTGGGCTCGATTAGGCCCCCGAGTATATAGGTTATGACGCACCTGGGCTCGATTTAAGCCTTCGAGTATATTGATTCCCACAACTTGGGCTCGATTTAGACCTCGAGTATATCAGTCCCTTTCTTGTTTGTTGGTTAAATAGCCTTATGTCTTTTTAGTGGTCTTATCTTGTTGCAGGTGGCCAAGAGACAATTTTTCTATTTATTAACGCATTTTGACCACATTTTTGAGCGTTTCAAACCATTTTTGGCGATTTTTAGAATACTTTCGTATTCGACGCTTGTTCCAAAAATTTTTATTGTGCAAAAGAAGATTTTCACATAAAACATAAAAATGGCACAATCGGGGATCATGAATACATTATTTCAAACTCATATACTGGCATCGATCATAGCTGCTAGTCAAGGCTCTGAGCAGAACCTACACGTCAATCTATGTCTATAGAAATAATAATACTTATGGAATAATAATACTTTTTTTAATCACCCTGTATGTCTATGAGTCTGTTGAACGATCTCAGGAAAGATAGCTTTAAACAGTCGACGCTAAAACAGAAGTTGTAGGGGCGATGCAGTGCCGTAGGCAGGATTTCTAGATGGGGAAGAGAGACATAGTAATTTTTTTTCAAAATTTTATAAAAAAACATAAAGGAGAACCCTAATGAAAAAGAGGAAAATTACAATTTTCTGACTGCGGGGGGGGGACATGTCCCCCTTGTCCCTCTTGCCTATGGCACTGGGACGATAAGAGAAGACAATTGATCTAAGAGAAGACAATAGATTTTACTCTTACTCTAGAGTAAAATCTCGGATAGTGCCGCTCGGAGTCATTCTCAGGGAAACCGCGAGCGTTCGGCCTCCGTTACTTGGATTATAATTTAATAGAAATGAATTCCAAAAAATCGTAGTCTCACTATATTCATCGGGTAGTTCTTGGATTATCATTCAACAGACTTGGGTTTCAATTGGAAGCCATATGTGGATGGTTGTTTAGCTTCCAAAATCCATTTCAGTTTCGGGTGAGACAATCGATATTTTTTGGGTTTTCGATCTTCGCTAATAAATCCGAATTCGCCAAAAATTTCATCGAAATTCGCAGGGGGAAGAGTTGCAATACTCTTGAAAAACTTGAGAGGTTCGTCCGTGTTACAAAACGTCTAAAATGGAAATGTTATGGTTAAAATTAGTATCTAAATCGTCTAAATGCCCTACCTCAACAATTAGATGAAAAATAACGTGTCTATCGATTTCATCGAAATAAATCTGTAGTTCATTGAGCTTCGGATGTTCCATATATTTTCCAGAAATGAATTCTTTGAAAGTATTTTTAAAAAAATCGTTTGTTGAGTTAACTGCATAAAAACGGAAATTAATTTCAGTTTTCTTCCCAAAGTCAAAATATTTCCATAATTCTTTATTTAACAGAATCTTGTTTCGATGATTAAAAGCCATTGTTATCTCATCCGCATCAATGTATTCTATAAAAAAGATTGACCTCTTTACAGACATTTTCCTACTTGTAAGCATATCATGTAACCGTTTCAACATTATTTGACCTATTTTTTCTATTAACTAGCTAAATTCAAGTATACGAATTTGACTATAATTCAAACACCAGCCAATTTAAAAATCTTCATCAATCGTTCTTCAAGGGAATTAATGTCATTAATGCAATATTCTTCCAATTTTTGAATAATGACGTTCTTGAAAACTGGAAATGCTGAAAGCTCCTGCTGATTTGGATCATCGTCAAAGCGAAAAGTTTTGCCAGTTGAGGATTTGAGTTCCACCCAGGAATGATCATATGAAACTTTATCAGGATAGTTTCCATTATACGTGTATCTCTTTAGTAGAACCTCGTTATGTCTGGTCATCACGTGACATTATTATTACAAAATAAATTTCGTAATATCTATAAACAAAATGACATCATGTGATGAGTCATCAATCTCGTAATAGGTTTGATTCCATCCCTATACTATTATTTAGTATATGTAATAGGCTAAAGGGCTTTATTATTCAATACATAACACTTCATACATAGACAAAGAGGGAATGTACTGGACCCCAAAATAAATATTGGTCCAAAGCTACCCCTCAGCTTAAAAAATTTTTTTTGGCGGCTTCGCCGCCGAAAATAAGAATTGGGTTTCTATTTTTAGCCCAATACGACGAATTGGGGAGGGGGAAGTACCCCCGCCCACGTATGGGGCACCCTGTAAAAATGAATTCATTAGAGTTGTGTTCGTTGTTCAGGTCTCTTTTGCATGAAATTTTGTCCATTTTTAGCTCTGTCCTGACAACTAAAATGTTTAACAATGTCTCCACATTTACAACGCATTTAAATTCCTAATAATCGAGAAAAGTTTGAGCTGATTTAAAAAAATTTTTATTACGGTAAAGGAGCTGTTAAACGAAAAAGATATGGAACATGGATGCTTAGAAGATCACAAGCTGACATTGGGTCGATAGTCCAATTGATAGGAGGCGCACTCTCTAGAACGACAATATCAACCCCGTTTTCGTACGTTCAATCCCCAGCGAAGTCAGCTTCTTTATTTTACGACTATTTGTGACTTGCAATTTGTGACAAATGGTCGTAATTCAATACCTGGCAAAAAGATACAAGTATGGACAAAACCATGAAGAAAATCAAGAAATTGAATAAAATTTAAAACACAACTTTATTCAAAAATAATTGCATACAAATCAATGTATGTTGTATGATGAATTATAAAATATAGTCAAATAAGCAATTGGATTATAATTCAATTAACTGGAATTTCAACAATTCGTCGGGTGGTTGGGTAGCTTCCAAAGCCCATTTCAGTTTCGGATGAGACAATCGATATTTTTGGTGGTCCCGATCTTCGCGAACAAATCCGAATTCGGCAAAAATTTCATCGAGATATCTAGTGCGGAATGTTTTAATACACTTGAAAAACTTGTGTGGTTCATCAGTCTTACAAAACGCCTAAATGGAAATATTATGGTCAAAATTAAGATCTAAATCGTCTAAATGCCCCACCTCAATAATTAAACGAAAAATAATGTGACTATCGTTTCTATAGAAACGAATCTGTAGTTCATTGAGTTTCGTATGTTCCATATGTTTTCCAGAAATGAATTCTTTGAAAGTATCGCTAGAAAAATCGTTTGGTGAAATCGTTTCAGAATAATAATGAAAATTAAATTCAGTTTTCTTCCCGAAGTCTAAATACTTCCATAATTCTTTATTAAACAGAATCTCATCTTCATCATCTGCGTGTCCGAGAGAATGAAATCTCATTGTTATCTCATTCGCATCAATGCATGCTATAAAAAAGATCGATACAATTTCCCCTTTACAGATATTTTCCTACTTGTAAGCAAGTCATGTAACCGTTTCATAATTATACCATGGCCTATTTTTATAATTAATGTAGTCAAATTCAAGTATACGATTTTGACTATAGTTCGAACACCAGCCAATTTAAAAATCTTCATCAATCGTTCTTCAAATAAATCAAGGTCATTAATGCTATATAAACAATATAATTCCAATTTTTGAATAATGGCGTTCTTGAAAATTGGAAATGCTAAAAGCTCCTGCTGATTTGGATTATCGTAAAAGCGAAAAGTTTTGCCAGTTGAAGATTGAAGTTCCCAGAAAATTCCATTTGGATCATTACGATAATAATAGGAATTGAAACTAACAGAGCGACGTTGTGCCAATTTCTTGGATGTTTCAATAAGTTTGCTCCACTTTAGGCAAATAATTTCACAGTGATCCAACGTATCCCGTGACAAATAAGCAAAAATATCTTCCAAAATTTCAACGGGCAGCATTCTTTAACTAAAAATTTTGTAGATTTAGATGTAATAGTAGCCATAAACCATGGCGAAATTAGAAAAATGCTATTTTTTAGTAACCAGGGAGGAGTCCAAAAACCTTTGTCAAACTTTTCCAGAGGACATACCAGTGAAAAATTCTGTTTTGGGGGGGGGGGCAGGGCCTCCCAAAAACAAAAAAGTACAACTTCTGACAATTTTGGTTAAAAAAATAATTTTTATTCAAACATATATATCTTTCCTGTTTTGGGGGCAGGGCCTCCCAAAAACAAAAAAGTACAATTTTTAGGGGTCTACTTTTGAAAATTTTGGCTAAAAACGTGCGCATTTTCAAACCTTGAAAACGCTTCCCTGACCCTAATTTTATGTAAAAACACATTTTATCCATTGTGAACACGGTTGTGTAAAAACACGTGTTTTTACATACTACTTTTTAGACTCAGTATCACTATTTTTAACAAAATTTAGTAAATTTTGGCCATTTTTGTGGAAAAACGGAGAAATTTGGTCATTTTTGGTGAAAAAGTGGGGAAATTTTGGACATTTTGGCGTCAAAGATAGGAAATTTGTGACAGTTTTAGAGAAAAAATGGGAAAATTTTTTGGTCACTATATTTTTCGCTCACAATTCACATGGCTGAGTGGTTAGGGTTTCAGAATTTGCACTTATAGATCTCGGGTTCGACACACACACAAGTATGAACAAAACCATTAATAAACCCGCGGAACCCCTTACATTATAACCTTGTTCAAAGATCAAAAATCTGATTTTACGTTGATTTTTTGAATTTTCTATCCTGTCTAAAACACCCTAGATAATTTTTTTCGGCCAAAATTTCGATCCGACCGATGTATTCCAATATGGAGAACATTTTCTCGTCTCTTAACTCCTTCCACAAACATCAAAGGGGTCTTTCCAGTGCTGGTGATAGCTGCCCCAAATTCTCAGGTGGCCAGTTTATTCACACAATTTACACTGCATGTAAATTTTCTGACAAACGAGCAAAGTTTGAGCTTATCCCTGACTTGAAAGCACAAATAGTCGTAATTCAATATCTGGCAAAAAGATACATGGACAAAACCATAAAAAATCAAGAAATCGAATAAAGTTTAAAACACAACTTTATTCAAAAATAATTGCATAAAATCAATGTATGTTGTATGATAAATTCAAAATATAGTTAAATGTGGATTAGATTATAATTCAATAGACTTGAATTTCAACATTTGTCGACTAAATTCTTCGAGTTGGGTAGCTTCCAAAGCCCATTTCAGTTTCTGGTGAGACAATCGATATTTTTGGAGTTCTTGATCTTTGCGAACAAATCCGAATTCGCCAAAAATTTTATCGAAATTCATAGGGCTGCGAGTTTTAATACTCTTTAAAAACTTATGAGGTTCGTCAGTGTTACAAAACGCCTAAAATGGAAATGTTTTTGTCAAAATTAGTATCTAAATCGTCTGAATGTCCGACCTCAACAATTAAATGAACAATGACGTGTCTATCGATTCTATAGAAAGAAATCCTTAGTTCATTGAGCGTCGGATGTTCCATATGCTTTCCAGAAATGAATTCTTTGAAAGTGTCGTTAGAAAAATCATTTGGTAAGATAGCTGAACGATAATGAAACTTCAATTCAGTTTTCTTCCCAAAGTCAAAATACTTCCATGATTCTTTATTAAACAAAACCTCATCTACTTCGTGTTCGGAAAAATTAAAAGTCATTGCTATCTCATCCGCATCAATGTATTCTATAAAAAGAGCGATACAATTTCCTATTTACAGTTATTTTCCTACTTGTAAGCGAATCATATAACCGTTTCAACTTTATATTTCCTATTGGTTCTAGACTAAAATCCAACCATATAGATATGCTTTTAACTATAGTTCGAACATCAGCTAATTTGAACATCTTCATCAATAGTCTTTCAATATAAACAATTGTTGCATGCGGATCATGTAATATCAATTGATCAATAATGACGTTCTTGAAAACTCGAGATGCTGGAAGTTCCTGCTGATTTGGATCGTCCACTATGCGAATAGTTTTGCCAGTTGAAGATTTGAGTTCCATCCAGAAAGGATCATTTGGATCTTCATCAGGATAGTAGATATTATAATCCAAACTAACAATTCGGCGTTGTGACAATCTCTTGGATGATTCGAGAAATTTGCTCCACTTTAGGCAAGTAATTTCACAGTAATCCAAAGTATCCCGTGACAAATAAGCAAAAATTTCTTCCACAATTTCACTGGGCACCATTCTTTAAATAAAATTTTGTAAGATTTAGATATACTAGCCAAAACCGTTTAAATGGAAAAATATTTAACAAAATTTGGTAACGATTTCATACCTCAATATAAGGGTATCGGAATTAAAGGTTATTGGGATCCCCCTCAAAAATTGGTTCAGCACGGGTCCTGAAAATTGCACGAATAAAATCCACTAAAATTATCCAACTTGAAAATGGTTTTTGGTTATTGAAATGAAAATCCTATAAACATGGATCAGGGTTTAACTATATGAGACGAATAAAATGACACCAAAAATATCCAATTTGAACATTGCTTTGGGTTATTGAAACAAAAATGTGAATCAGAATTTTCGTTTCAACAACCAAAAACAATGTTCATATTGGATAAACAATGTTCATATCGGGGGTAGCAATTTTGGTTGTTCCCCATAGAACTTTTATGCAATTTTCGAGACCCGTACTAGAAGCGTGTTGTCACTTCTGCAGAATGGATTTTTTTAAATGGCATTTTTTCAACGACCAATTGAGTCAAATGAACGACCAGTTTTCAACGACCAGGGGCCTATATAAATACGTGAAAAATGGAAAGTGAAAAATGAAAAGTGGAAAATGAAAAATGTTCTTCAAATGTGTTTCGGAAGGATTTTTCATTTTTCACTTTTCATTTTTCACTCGTCATTTTTCAGTTTTGAATGGATTTTTCATTTTTCACGTATTTGTATAGGCCCCAGTTGAGTAAAATTTCATCCCTTGAGACCAGAATGGGGGTAAGGAGAGGGGACGACCGAATGAAAAATCAAATATAACTATAGCTTTCTAACAAATTGAAAATAAAAAAAATAAAAATTGGCTCACAACTTTGCGAGATAGATGAACTTTTATCCAGAGAGCACAGGATTTTTGACTCTTGTTTGGTCACTTAAACCGGCTTTCTCTGGATGCTCAAAGTTTTTTGAGCTAATTTAAAAAGTAATCGTTAGAGGAATATTTGCACCACAATCGATTACATTTGCTATGATAAATAAATTTTCTATGGGACTTTGAATTTGGGGGTACATGACCGATTTTGTATTCACTGCTTCTCAAGGGTTATCTCTTCGAAAACTCGGTTTTAATTTTATGTGTAATTTATACGCGTATTTATAGTTTTAAAAATGCCGAAAATTTCGAAAACGCGCGTCTTTCATTGGAGGAAAAATTGCGAATTATTAGAGCATCAGAAACTGGAAGCTCCTGTTGATTTGGATCATCCTCTATATGAATAGTTTTGCCAGTTGGCGATTCGAGTCTCATATGGCAATAATCACCAAGATAATCGTTTGAATGCGCCTAACGAGTTGGCGTTGTGTCAATCGCATAGATATTTCATAAGTTTGCTCTACTTTAGGTACATAATTTCGCAGTTATCCAAAGCATCCCGTGACAAATAAGCAAAAATATCTTCCAAAATTTCAATGGGTAGCATTTTGGGTCCTTAATTAAAATTTTTAAATTGAAATAATGTCGGGATTATAGTTCAAATTTGACTTAAAGAGGACACCCTATATGAAGGCTCGATGAAAATTCACATTAGCGGGATATTCACTCCATTGTGTGACCAAAAGATTTTGCCCCTGTAGTATTTATGGGTAAATCTAAAGAGGAACCAGTGATCGATCGGGGATCACAACAGAAAGAAAAACGATCGAGGCCTGTGACAGAAATGTCCACCGGTGTGAATTGTCCGCCAATGTGAATTTGTCTCTATTTCGAAAATATGCGCAAACGATTCATCGCCTAGAAAAACACCTATACAGATAGTTTTCCAGAAAAAATCCGATCTTTAGTTCATTTTCGTTTTAATACACCCACCCATACCCTGAATCAGGGTTAAGGAAGTGTTTCACGCTTTGGGAATGCACGTAATCGATTTCCCGCACAAAATTACCCCTATATAGGTCATTTTTAGAAAAAATTTTCAGGTCTAACGTTCATGATAAAAGTCTACGAACCTTTTGAACAACCTAATATTGCACGGATTATGTATATAGGGTGCCAAAAAATGATTGCAAAGTGTTTTAGAGGCCAAAATAGAGTTATGAAAAAATTTTCACGGAATTTTGACAACTTTAAATTTGATGCGGAATTCGAAACCGAGGCCTATCCTGGCACACTAACCACTCGGTCATGTGAATCGTTAGCGTCTTTGTACAATATATACCTCGATTTCATGCAAGTTTTTATGTTTTATATATTATAAAAGATTTTATTATGAAAAGAGTCATAAATTTGGCAAAAAAATTGGGCATGACCCCTTTTCTTTTTTAGAAAATCCATAAACTTGCATGAATTTTTGAAAATTAACCTCGGCATCGTGTTCCCAATGATGAACAACTCCAGTAATAAAAAATAAAATTTGGAGCCATTTTTTGAAAATTCGATTTTTTGATGGCCAATACCCCGTGCTAAAAAAAACCAAAAATGTAGTATCTTTCGATTTTTATTATGTCTGATATTTCGTTTCAGTACATTTTCCCTGGTTCAATGTAAGCGCAGAAGATTTTCAAGTCTACGCTGGATTGTAAACTTAGTACCTGGAAAAAAGATACAAATATGAACAAAACCATTAAAAAATCAAGAAATCGAATAAGATTTATGCACAACTTTATTCAAAAATAATTGCATACAAATTAATGTATGTTGTATGATGAATTATAAAATATAGTCAAATAAGCAATTGGATTATAATTCAATTAACTGGAATTTCAACAATTCGTCGGGTGGTTGGGTAGCTTCCAAAGCCCATTTCAGTTTCGGGTGAGACAATCGATATTTTTGGGGGTCCCGATCGTCGCAAACAAATCCGAATTTGCCATCAATTTTATCGAAATAGTTAATGTTGGAAGTTTTAATACTCTTGAAAAACTTGTGAGGTTCGTCAGTGTCACGAAACGCCTAAAATGAAAATGTTATAGTCAAAATTAGTATCTAAATCGCCTAAATGCCCAACCTCAACAATTAAAGGAGTAATGACGTATTCTTCGATTTCATCGAAATAAATCTCTAGTTCATTCAGCTTCGAACGTTTCATATATTTTCCAGAAATAAATTCTTTGAAAGTATCGTCAGAAAAATCGTTTGATGAGATAAGTGAATGATAATGAAGGTTAAATTCAGTTTTGTTCCCAAAGTCAATATACTTCCATGATTCTTTATTAAACAGAATCTCATCTTCATCATCTACGTGTCCGGGAGAATGAAATCTCATTGTTATCTCATCCGCATCAATGTAATCTATAAAAAAGATCGATACAATTTCCTCTTTACAGATAATTTCCTACCTTTAAGCAAATAATGTAACGATGCCAACAATTCTATTTCTTCATCATCTCTATAACTATTTGTCTTTATTTCCAAGAATACTCTTTTAACTATAATTCGCAAACCAGCCCAACAAAAAATGTTAGACAATAGTCCTTCAAAAACAGTACTATGTTCTACCAATTCATCAATAATGACGTTCTTGAAAACTGGATATGCAAGATACCTATAACTTCTAATGTACTCTATTATACTGTGTCCTCCCAATTCATCAATAATGACGGTCTTTAAAAGTGTACATGGATGATCTTCATCATTGTACTCTATGCGAATAGTTTTGCCAGTTGAAGATTTGAGTTTCACGTAGAAAGGTCCACCAAATTCAGGTATACGATAACCATGCTCGAAATAATGATAAAAATTACCATCGGAATAATGAAAAAAAATTACCATAATGATGATAAAAATAATCCAAACTAACAATTCGAAGTTGTGTCAATCTCTTGGATGTTTTAATAAGTTTAAAACACAACTTTATTAAAAAATAATTGATACGTATCAATGTATGTTGTATAATGAATTCAAAATTATAATCAAATAAGAATCCTACTACATTAAACGTGTAATGTTTGTATGTACAGGGTGATTTAAAAAATTTTATCTTCTTAAATTTTTACCAAAATAACCCTAGAGGGGGTTTTTCTATGCGAGGAATCGATTGTGCGCATTCCCGAACTTTGAAAACGCTTCCTTGACCCTGATTCAGGGAAAGGATACGTATTTACGTAAATAAATTGATTTTCGCTTCAATACA
>JAQGBS010000228.1:0-25165 GCA_034698545.1 Acrobeloides obliquus | reverse complement strand
TAGAATCCTAATCAAGATTTTCGAGAATGTTGTGAAGGCTACCAGTTGCCGGATTCGTGTATGTCCAAATGCAATTACTATAGCTATACTAAAGATGCGGTAAGTGCGGAGATCCTTCCTTTTCATATAGAGGGTGAGTCAAAAAGTGTAATTTTTTGATTTTTGGGATTTGATAAAAAGTTTTTGGGACCGAAAAATTTTTTAAACTAAAAATGACCGTAACTTTATGTGGGGAATCGATATGCCTAAGCATAAGATGAGTCTAGCCTAAGCTCAAGCCTAAGCCTAAGCCCAAGCCCAAGCCTAAGCCTAAGCCTAGGCCTAATCCTAAACCTGAACCTAATCCTAAGATTAATCCTAAGCATAAGCCCAAGCCTAATCCTAAGCCCAAATCCAAACCCAAGCCTAAGCCTAAGCATGAGCCTAAGCTTAATCCTAAGTCTAAGCCTAAGCTAAGCCCAATCTGAAGCATAAGCCTAATCCTATGCCTGAACCTAATCCTAAGACTAATCCTAAGCCCAAGCCTAATTCTAAGCTCAAATCTAAGCCTAAGCCCAAGCTTAATCCTAACCCCAAGCCTAAGCCTATTCATGAGCCTGAGCTTAATCCTAAGTCTAAGCCCAAGTCTAGGAATAAGCCCAATCCTAAGCCAGAACCTACTCCTAATTCTAAGCTCAATTCCAAGCCTAGGCCTAAGCCTAAACCCAAGCCTAAGCCCCCTATTATTTCTGCCACGGGAGGTAGAAGAGTCAGTCATCTTGTTCATTTATCCCCCTCCCCGATCTTGTTTGACTTGTTTTAACCAGGCCTGGCTTTTCCTATCCTATTCTCCAGTCTTATCTTTTTTTTCAAATTTAGCTACGAAGCATGTTCTTCCGATTCGATTCGTGTCCTTTACAAGCAGTTAGTATAATCCATTTTTGTGCAGCAAAAGGAAAAGATCATCGAGAATGTTGCCACAGGATGGGCACTTCAACAACCTTAGCTGGTCCAAAATGTCTACTATTTTGCAACCAAGTATTCAATTTAATATTTGTTATATAGCAAAAATGACACACCTCTTTAGGTCCCAGGAAATGTTACGCAACTCGATTATTCATACTTGCCTTGCTTTGATCGCTTTGATGAGATGAAGTTTTGTTTTTGGAATAGTGCAATGAGAGATTCGCAATCGTTTTTAGACAATAATTATTATGTTCGTTAATTTATTTGCAGAGTTAATATATGTCAATAAATTTGTGTCAATAGTGTACAAGGTGTCCCAGTTATACAAGGTGTCCCAGTAGGTTGGGACTATCATTAATTTGAGGGTTTCTCGTCATCCAATCGGTCATTTTCGATGCAGTTTTTTGTAGAAGAGAACTCAGACTACGATTCTGCTTCAGATCCTATAAAAATATTCGAAATTCGCGAATTTTTCTGTTTGAAGTTTTTCAAGCAACTTTTCTCCGTCTTCCGGAGCTCGTCTACATGAGGGGCCACCCACATAATTTTTTTCCGATTTTCTTCTAACAATCGACTTTTTAGGGTAATTTCTAGGCGAAAAATCGATTGCGCGCTTTCCCGAAGCGTGAAAATGCTTCCTTGACCCTGATTCAGGGAAATAGATGTGTGTATTGAAGAGAAAATCGAAATATTCTGAAATTTCTTCCTCAAAATCATATTTCTGGGGGTAATTTCATGCGGGGAATCGATTGCGCGCATTCGCGAAGCTTGAAAAAGTTTCTCTGACAAAAATCTAAGTCGTAACGGGATTGGACTTAGTTAGGCGACACAAACAGACAGGCATTTCTCGTTTGATAAGAATCTAGGATTTTTCAACATAAAGAACACGAATCCGAAGGACTTTTTTGTTTTTGAATACATGTTGATACAAATTTTTAATCATCTAAGTCTTTTTGGCAAAATGGAAAAAAGTTGAGCAGTGTCCATTTTTCAAAATTAGTTTATAAATGTGTTATTAACACTTAGCTAACTCCTTTTTTTCATGTTTTTCACTTTCATGTTTTTTACTGGACCCCATTTTTGGTCACACTTTGTCACGCCTTGACGCGGCAATAACTTTCCGAAACAACACAATATTTTTCTAGTCTAGAAAACAATGACTTCAAACTTTATGAGTGTTGCTTTCATGTTTATACATGTGAAGGAAAAATTTTTAAAAATGATTGGAAAAAAATAAGATTGGCAACTTACAGGGTGACACAAAATTACTGCACCATTTTTTCTTAGCTGTACCCCTTAGTTTTTTTATATATATACGAGTTCAGACGCTGGTTTTGGCATCTTTTTAAATATCCAGATTTCAGTTTTAAAAAGACACCAAAACCAGCGTCTGAACTCATTTACATCAAAAGTTATGGGCAAAAAACTAAGGGGTACAGCTAAGAAAAAATGGTGCAGTAATTTTGTGTCACCCTGTAAAGCGACACTCACGAAGTCATTTTTCTGGTAAGTAAACGTTTTTTAATTAAAGAAACTTTTTTGCTTTCATGTTTGTTTCGCTTTCATGTTTGCAGTCATTTAAAGTTTTATTTCTTTTAAATAATTGTCACTAAGAAGGTCTGTTTCAAATTTTCTTGAAAATGTTCAATGTTTGAAATTCGTTGTTTCTTGTGCCTGAGGTCCAAAAAACATCAGGCTCCTTAATCTCTGATTTATGGCTAGATTCAAAAAAGACGGGAGCAAATGGCCTGATGTCTAGGACACTAGCCATTAGTGTTATTGCGTGGGTTCGATTTTGCCAGGGTCGAAATTTTTATTTTACTAAATTATACAATGTTGTGAAAGCAAACCTTCTTAAAGGTACAAGGTCAGAATGGGCTTATTAAGGCATGACTATACTTTTATGGTCACTACCCCCGTTTTTTGACCCGCTGAATCCAAAAATGGCGATGAAAAATTCTGAAATTTTTCATTGCCTCATCTTCATGCCTAAAAATTCGTATGAAAATGGGTATATTGAGCCATTTTAGCTCTATTTTAGAGCATTTTAGGGTTAAAAATCATCTAAAAATAATTTCTTTTTACGGAAAAATTGCATAATTTACCGTTTTCTATCATGCCCGACAACTTCCAACGGTTTTTAGATAAATTTAAAAAATTTTTTGAAAATAGGTTTTTAGGCCTAATAGACCTATTTTCAAAAAAATTTTAAATTTTTCTAAAAACCGTTGGAAGTTGTCGGGCATGATGGAAAACGGTAAATTATGCAATTTTCCCGTAAAAAGAAATTATTTTTAGGTGATTTTTAACCCTAAAATGATCTAAAATGATCTAAAATAGAGCTAAAATGGCCCAATATATCCATTTTCATACGAATTTTTAGGCATGAGGATGAGGTTTTCAGAATTTTTCATCGCCATTTTTGGATTCAGCGGGTCAAAAAACGGGGGTAGTGACCATAAAAGTATAGTCATGCCTTAATAAGCCCTTTGTGGATTGCCAAAAACGGTGCCGATTCAAATTTCCCAGCAATTCCGCCTCGACAGAATCGTATTATTCCGACACAAAGAATTAATGATTTTTCATCGTAAAAAATTGTGTTAATTGAATGGGGATTAATATATGCGCATATAATTTGACAATTATAGGCTGGCTTCAACTTGGGAAATGACTTTGAAAGAAATATGATCACTTGACTCTTATCCTTTTCTTTTTTTACGATGCCTAATTGTTTACAACGCTCATAAGTAGAAGTTATGAGTCAACAGACGGCTTCGTTTTGAGTTTCCTTGTTTTACACGACGTCATGAATTGTAATTGCCAAAATTATATACTCATTTGTTGGAATATCTTCAGCATAGAACTTTAAAAAGTTTATGGCCAAGCTATAGACATGTTTTCTGTCGAGTTGATTAATAAACCACTAAGGACTAGTGATTAGTCTTGAAGTTGTATAGCTTCAGCTTAAAATGTCAAAAAACGTTTTTTTAAGACTTGCTATATTAGATGCTTCACTTTTAGAATTTGTTTTATTTATTTATTAAAGGATCAGTCCACTTTTGAACAAAATTTTTTTTGCGTAAAATTGATTTTTTTAAATTTTTATAAAATGAACATGTTTTCGTTGTAATATACAAACTTTTTGAATTTTTAGAGAAAAAAATCGGTTTTTTCATCGATTTTTTCAATTTTCATCGAATGAGCATTGTAGATATTTTTTATAGATAAATGAGACGATTTTTTCTAAAAATGACCCATATAGGGATCATTTGATGCCGGGAATCAATTGCGCGCACTCTCGAAAAAAGGGAGTATTTTGTGAAAATGCTTTTTTGATCCTGATTCAGGGTAGCGTATTGATGCGAAAATGAAAAAAAAAATCGAATTTTGACCGGATATCCAACTACCTTGGGTTTTTCTATCGAGAAATCGATAGCGCGTATTTTCGAAACATGAAAACGCGTTCCCTAGTCCTAAAAAGTGAAGTTGAATTTTTTGGGTGAAAAATCGAATTTTTCATCGATTTTTTAAACTTTCATACAATTCGGAAAGTTCATGAAAAATGGAGCATTTTTTGTTTTTACGGCAACGTCTGAATTGTTGTGGTTTTCGAGATAATTGCGTTTGAAAATTAAATTAGCGTACATGTTTTCGTTGTAATACACAAACTTTTTTAAATTTTTAATCGATTTTTGCATCGATTTTTTAAATTTTTATCAAATGAACATTCTAGCTATAATTTTTTATAGCTAAATGAGGCAAAGAAAATAACACCAAAATTATCCAAATTAAATATTGTTTTGGGTTATTGAAACGAAAACTCTGAATCAGAACTTTCGTTTCAATAACTCAAAACAATTTTCAAATTGGATAATTTTGGTCTCATTTTGTCCGTCTCATTTCTTATAAAAATTGTTACAATAGGTATTGCACAAAATGAAAAGTGCAAAGTTGAACAAAAAAAATGCACTTTTTTAGTATTTTTTTTGGTTCATCTTGCACTTTTCATTTTGTGCAATACCCACAGTTGATAAAAAAGTGACGCGCAATACTTATTGAAACCCAATATAAGAAAATAGAATCAATTTTGACTTAGATTATGTTCTTGCTAATTTAGTTCCTTTTATGACGTAAACTACATATTTATCTTTCATAGTATAATGTTCAATTTCTAATCCTGAAGAAAGCTATGAGTTGAATATTAAAAAATCAAATCAATTTTTGGTTGCTATGGTAGAGTGAGGATTAGCTAAATTATTGATGCCTAGCTAATCTTAAAAATTGTGATCATCTTAATGCATTTGGACGTGTCATGTATGTCTGTATGTATAGACTATTTCGGGAACACATTTGATTTAAAATTTCATCGCTAGAACAAAAGTTGTAGGGAGATGATGATAGAAGACGATTGGCACCAAAATCATCGAAAAGGCTAAGGCTAAGCCTGATCCTAAAGATAAGCGAAAAATGCCGATTTGAGATGTATTTTTTATGATCAAGCTAGACAACGTGTCTTTCGCGATTTTTCTCTACTATAAAACTGAAAAATTTAATACGATTTTTAGACATGGAGGATAAAGTTTTGAATGAAATTGCCTATTTCTTAAACGGACCTATGATATCCATATTCTTCGTCTTGGGCACAATATTGAACTTTTTCGTCATATTTATCCTCCACTTCCGTATGTTCCGACGAAAATCGTGTATTAGCAACATGATTTTGGCGTCAAATGACCTCAAGATCTACCTCGCCGCTGGACACCAAATCAAAAAGCCGAAAAGTGTGATACGGAGATATCCGCGGAACAAAGTCCCCACTCGACCCCATATTTGTGTTTATCTACTATGGATCACCTCATCCGATATTGTTTTGTTGACAGCAGCATTTTTCACTTACTCCGTGCCTACGTTATTTGATTGTTATCAAGGATTTTATGCACATTTGCTGCCGTTATTATATACCTTGTGTCATGCAACTTTGACGATTAGTGTCTGGCAGACGTTTGCTTTAATGCTGGATAGATGGAGAGCGTTATCATCCAATTTTGCGTCTGCCATTTCAAAAGTCTTGGAGACAAATGCGAAGATTCATAAAATGATGTTTTACGGTGAGTTCTTATTTTGCGATTCCCGATCGAGCATATAGGTTTCTCGTTTTGCCAAAATTTCGATTTCGGGAGCTACTACACAATAGGGGGAGGGCCGTGAAAATTGTTTCTGGAAATGACCCCTCTAGGTGTAAAAACATGCGGGGAATCCGAATTTGACATTTTCGAGGCGAAAAAACGCTTCCAAAACGCTTTCGCTTCGAAAAAACGATTTTTGACAAAAAATTGGATTTTTGATCAAAAATTGAATTTTTCGAAAAAAATTGATTTTTGATCAAAAATTGACACAAACTCTTCCCTCATTCAGGGAAGGAGTATTGTGTATTGAAGCGAAAAGTCGCAAAAATGCCATTTTTGCCTAAAAACGACTCATTTTGGGGTAAAATGTACGGGGAAAGAAAAGTCGTGGTTTTTAGACCAAAATATGCTATTTTCTCGAATTTTCGCGTCGATATACAGCTTTTTTTGAAACCGAGGAATTTGATCAATGTCAAATTCGGATTCCCCGCATGTTTTTACCCAATAAGGACTCGTTTTAGGCAAAAAACGCATTTTTGCTACTTTTCGCTTCAATACACAGGCCTTCTCTCAATCAGAGAAGCATTTTTTCGCTTCGAAAATATCAAATTCGAATTTCCCGCATGTTTTTACCCGTAGAGGTCATTTCCAGAAAAAAATTTTCACGTAGGTGCCCCCCCCCCTTATTGTGTAGTAGCTCCCGATTTCGAAATTAAACTCCCGAACCGTGAAAGCGCTTCTTTGACCATGTTTCAGGGACTGTAGATGCTTCTTTTAGCGATTTTATTAAAAATTTTGAGTTTTTTCGTATCGTTTATCTTGGGTTTTTGTTTTTTGCTTCAATACACCGGTCCCTTACCTGAATCAGGATCAAAGAAGTGTTTTCACGGTTCGGGAGTGCGCGTAATCGATTCCCCGCCTAGAAAAACCTAAGAATCAACAGTTTTCTCATAAAAATCCAAAAATGTTTGATTTTCGCTTCAATATACCGATTCCTTCCCTGAATCAGGATCAAGGAAGCGTTTTCAAGGTTCGGGAATGCGCGGAATCGATTTCTCGCATAAAATTACCTCTAGAAATGTATTTTTAGAAACATTTTCAAAAAATTTTTTTCTGAGTATCGCATTATTGGCAGCCTCATCTTCTCTGATCATTACTCCCTTTAACTTAAAAAATAATTTTTAGTCACCATAACTGCTCTAATATACACTTTACCAAGATATTTTGAATTCACTGTAAAATACGATGACATCAATCAGCTCTATTACGTACGCCAATCAAAACTAACTTCAAATCTTTTCTACGTGATTGGGTATCGCATTATTGGCAGCCTCATCTTCTATTCAGCTTTGCCTTACTTACTTCTAATGTTCCTTTCCATAACAATTTGTTATTCCAATAAAGAAGCACTCAAGACGAGAGAAGAAATTACGACTAGTCTACGCGCGAAGAAATTCTACACTGATTCAGAAAAAATATTCATCGCGATTATTGTGAAATTTCTCGTTTCGAGATTGCTGACGAGTGCGTTAGATATCACGGGTCAGGTGTATGGAGTCTGGGAGGTTTTTCAATCCAACCAAATGCTATTGATCTCGGAGATTAGTAATTTTATAATTATTTTTTCAAGCATATTAAATTTTTTCATTTTTTACAAATTTTCTTCATTGTTCAAATCGAGTGTTGATTATTTGATTAGTTAATAAAATTGTAAAGTCCGTTTCCGACGCCAATGGGAAAAAAGTCCGGGGCGATGGTCAAGTTGTCCAAGGCGCGCCTGCGCCACTCATCCGATCTGGCAAGTTAAGCAACGTTGGGTCCGCAGGTTCGATCCCGCTAGGGAAAAAATTTTGATTTTTCAACAAAAATTTCTTTTATAAACAATGGAGCAAAAATTTTTTGCTTCATTTTTTGTAAAAGAATTTTTTTGAAAATTAAAATTTTGCGGGGTCAACGTTGCTTAACTTGTTAGATAGGATGGGTGGCGCCTTGGACCACTTGACCATCACCCCGGACTTTTTTTCATTGGTGGCGGGAACGGACTTTAGAGGGTGTATCAAAATAAATGCAACTTCCAAAAAAGGTCAAAATTAGGGGGTAAACATCCAAAATTTTCCAAGAACGGAGGACACTTGCCACCCCCCCCCCTCTCCCGTTCTTGGGAAGGGGCAGTTTTCATTAAGGAATTTTTTTTAGGGGAGTAATTTTTGGGTCGACCCCCAAAATCATAAGGATCCCTTTTATTTTTTTGTACAAAAATTTGAATTTCCACAAAAATTTGAATTTTCGAGAAAAATTCAATTTTTGACAAAGAAGTAAATTTATGCGGAAAATTGATTGCGCACATTCCTAAAACAAAAAACGCTTCCTTGACCCTGATTCAGGGATTGAATTCGGTGTATTGACGCGAAAATCGAAAAATTTTATCCATACACCAATTCCATTCACTGAATCAGGGTCAAGATAATTTGTTCATACTTAGAAAATGCGCGCAATCGATTCTCCGCATAAAATTACCCCCAGATGAATGCTTTCCGAGCGAAAAAAATAGAAATTTTTTCGATTTTTGTTCAATACACCGGATCCATTCCCTGAATCAGGGTCAAAGAAGCGTTTTCATGCTTTGGGAATGTGCGCAATCGATTCCCTACATAAAATTACCTTTTTATGTATCATTTTTAGTAAAAAAATTTTTCGCCCCAAAAAAATTTTTGGGCCCTGCACTTTTTATTCAACCTGTATTAGTTTGTAAATGCTTCCAATCAATATAATAGCCAATTGATGAAAAAAATGGCGCTAGAAATGACAAAAAACAACAACAATAAACAACTTCGAGCTGATTTTGATCAAGCTGAGCCGACAGGAGCACCCCTCTTAGATTTTAGTCTTTTATTCGACCAAACATGCTACTGAATCATACTCCGTCTCACGCGTCTCCATTTGTTTTTGAAGAAGAATATTTTGAGCATAAAAAATCGCAGTCAAGTGACTCCGTGCATATGAAAACTTGTAAGTGTTTTATTTTTTATTACGCTTTCTTGAACCTGATTCAGAGAAGAGGCGTGTGTATTGAAACGAAAATTGGCTAATTCAATATCAGGGAAGCGTTGTCAAGTTTAGGCAATGTGTGTAATCAATTTTTTGCATAGAAGAAACCCCTATATAGTTCATTTTAGCAGAAGCGCAAAAAAGTTGAGACACCATAGTGTAGTGGGTAAGGAAGCCGAAAGTCCGATTTGGTTAGTTACGCAACGTTTGGCCCACAGGCTCGACCCTCTGTGGGTAAAACTTTTTGTTGAAAAAAATTTTATTTTTATGGGGCAAACAATTTTTGCTTCATTTTTTGCAAAAATTTTTTTGAAAACCAAAAGTTTTACCCAATCGGTGAGCCCAACGTTGCTTAACTTGCCAGATCGGATGGGCGGCTTCCTTATCTACTGCACTATGGTGCAATAGCTTTTTTCTGGATCCAATTGAAATGGAATATAGAGTTAAATTCATTTCAGCTGGAGTAGTTTCCTTGTTCCTGATTCAGGGAAAGGATGAGTGTATTGAAGTGAACATAAGCTAAAATTTGAAAAACGAAAAACCTCTAGACAACCGGTTTTCCGGTGAAATTTCAAATTTTAGCTCATTTTCGTTTCAATACACTTATATTCTTCCCTGAATCAGGGTAAGCGCTTTCATGCATCGGCAATGCGCGCAATTAACTCCTCACTGAAAAACCTCTAGACAACTGATTTTCCAGTGAAATTTCGAATTTTAGTTCATTTTCGCTTTAATACATCCATACTCCCTTCCATGAATCAGGGCCAGATGAGTATTTTCACGCTTCGGAACATTATTTTTAGGCAACTTCTATGGCCTTCTATTAATTTCATTCTCAATAGGCATTGTCTTGACTTTAGCCATATTGGGCTGCTTTGGTTTACTAGGCTTTCAAAATGCACACTTTTTCGACACGTACAAGCAAAAATCCGATAGGGATCTGCGTCTCAAAGAAGAAATGATTGCTTCGTTGAACAGCTTATTAGTAAATGTAGAACGAGATCTTCGTGCACTTCAATCTACAATTCAAAAATATCAAAGTGTTGACGCGGCATTGAACACGAGTGATGATTTTATTAGGCATGTCAACAAGGTTGGTGAAGATATGGAAAAGTGTAAAGCGTTGGAAAAGCAGATTCAAAAATGTAAGAATTATAAGATCGTTCATTTTTGTCATTATTACACAGACTTGCCCTGATTCAGGGAAGCATTTTCCTGAATCAGGGTCAGACAAGCATTTTCATGCTTCGAAAATGCGCGCAATCAAGAAAAGCTCCCGGCTTTTTGGCAAAAATTCGAATTTTAGTTCATTTTCGCTTCAATACACTGCCCATTCCCCGAATCAGGGACAAGTAAGCATTTTTATGCCTTGAAAATGCGTGCAATCGTCTAAAAAACCCCTAGACAATCGGTTTTCCCGCGAAAATTCGAATTTTAGTTTATTTTCGTTTCAATACACTGAATCCGTTCCCTGAATCAGGGCCAGACAAACATTTTCATGCTTTGAAAATGCGTGCAATCGATTCCCGACTAGAAAAACTCCTAAACAACCAATTTTTCGGCAAAAATCCGGATTTTAGTTTACTTTCGCTTCAATACATTCACCCCTTCCCTGAATCAGGATAAAGTAAGCGTTTTCTAAAATCTATGTCTCTGGCAATATCACGGCTCAATTTTAGGTACCCAAGTTGACAGAATCTACAAAATTTTTTCCAAGACCGATCTCGAAAACGCCATCGTAACCGAAGGTGCTATCAAAAACACCATGGATGAAGCCAAAACCGCGGATGCCATAGCCTTCCTTCACGAAGCTCTACTCCATTTTATTAACATAGATGGAACGCGTCGAGAACGCCACGCCATTTGCAATAGTGTCGTTCACAAATTCATGAGCAGATACGATGGACGTTGGAGTTGTATTATGGGCAGCTTCCAGTCGTTGGTCCACACTTATGGCAATGGAAATTATATCTGGTTTGACTTGGATCAAGATGAGGCGGTGGAAATTTTTCGTGCTAATTGATATTTTGTAAAATTATTAATATACAGGGTGTATAAAAAAACGTTATTTATAAAAAGAAAAAAATTCATGTTAAATTATAAGCAAAATTAAAAATCCGATTTTTTATTGTGAACTTGGCTCAGTGGTAGTGCTCCAACATTCGAATCTAAGGGTCTTGGGTTTGGATCCCGCCTAAGTCAATTTGATTTTGCCTGCGAAAAAAGCAATTCTTTATGGAAAATTTGAGCAAAAATTTTTGGCCCCCATAATAAATCTTTCCAAGTACACATTTATGGGTTCAATGAACACAAAACTCATCAGGTCATCTCAATCTCTCCAGCAGATCTTAATAAAGTGCCATGTGAAGTGATGACCATTTTCCCTCCATCTGTTTATGTTTACAACCATATTGATATCTCTGTTCGAAAAGGAGCCGCAGATTTGCACACAAATATGTGAAAAACAAAGTTCGAATGGGGGAAGAATGACCCAAGTAAGGAAACAGATAAAGAATTAGCCTACAATAAAAGCGCCAGGCCGCTAGTCATATCATTTGGTGATTTCGAAAAAAGGGTCATTCGCTCATTTCCGTTAAGCGACTGCTAGCGAACTTGTCTGTTTTTTTCTATTTGCTATAAAAAATTTGTTTTGCTAATTAGTATGGAGAATACAACTTCCGTTGTGATCGACGAGATCCAAAGTGATATAGAGCTACCGAAAAAGTTGGAGAAGGCCAAGAAAGAAAAAGCTGGTTGGAGTGGTATGAAAAAGTGTAAGTCTTTGAAGAAAAATTTAATTTTTGAGCAAAAAATTTTGATTTTTGAGAAAAACTCGATTTTGAGCAAAATTATGTTTTTTTTCAAAAAATTTGAAACTGTTTTTGGCAAAAAAATTTGTCACCTAGAGGAATCGAACCTGCGATACAAAAATGAAAAACTACAACGCTATCCATTGCGCTATGAAGCTTACTTTTTGAAATCAATTAAAATTTATCCATATAAAAGTTTTGCTCATATCTCTTTATCATTAGATTTTTAAGTAGTGGTCTAAAAGCAAAAATTGCTCAGAATTTTATGCTCTATCACATGGAATCAACTCCCTACAAGTGAAGAGGTCCTTTAAACTTGATTTCATGGCGGGGTTCCAAATAGCTGGATGCGCATGGCCTAATGGCTAGAACGCTGGGCATTCATTTTATTTGCGCGGGTTCGATCCCTCAAAATTTGTTTCCTTGCTTGATATCTTGAGTTATGGTAAAAATATACAAGGGGGGGGAGGGCAAAAGTCCTTGCCTAAGGGGCAGTATATCCTCGCCTGAAGGACAAAAATCCTGAAAACAAAAATCCTGAAAATGTCAAGAATTTCGCCAAGGGGGGCAAAATTCTTGACATTGTCAAAAACGCTGAAAAGGTATTTTCTCGTCCAAAATTGTCGAGAAAACACGTTTTTGAAATGTCAAGACTTTTGCCCCTTAGGCGAGGACTTTTGTCCCCCCCCTCCTTGTATAACAAAAATGCTCCATTCTTAATCATTTTTCATGATTATAAACAAAAAATGGCAACTTTTTCCAAATCATTTGGCAAAAAAAGTTTCATTGTTTATAAAGAAAATCATTTTAACTAAAATTCAAATAACCATCTGTATTTGAATCTTTTTCAGTTCATGTTTTTGCTTTGCTCTTCGTCGGCCTATTCGCAGGTGGCTTGCTAACCATTATATCCATTGCAGCTTCAAAACCCCATCTTCTGTTTGGTTCCGAAACTGAATGCAATATTGAAGCGCTACCATTGAATCAAAACATCACGGAAACATTCAATGCTTGTCAAGTGATATTGGAGGAATCTCGGGATGCCTCGTTGAAAATTGAGGCTACCACAGAAGATTTGTTACTTTTGGATTTCGAAACTGGGGAAGAACACATCAAAAATCTTGAACATGAATTGGACACGTGTAAAAAAGATTTGAAGGAAAAGAAATTTGAAGAGAGTAAGATTTTTAATATACAGCGTGTTCCAAAAAAACCATTTTTTTATTTTTTGGCGAAAATTTTTCAAAAAATTGTTTCTCCGAAATTACTCATAGGGGTATTTTTATGCGAGAAATCGATTGCGCATATCGAAAAACGCATCCCAGTTCATGAAATATCCAATTTTCGTATTTTCAAGTAGGAATTCCTACCGAAATAATTAAAAAATACGAAAATCGTATATTTCATAGTCTGGGAGGCGTCAAAAGTTTTCGATGCGCGAATCGATTTCTCGCATAAAATTACTCCTAGAGTGGTCGATCGGATTTTTGATCAAAAAATTTTTTTGAAAATGAATTTTGCTTGAAAAATTGAATTTTTGCTAAAAATCGAATTTTGGTAAAAAAAATTGAATTTTTGTGAAAAATCGAAATTTTGAACAAAAATCAAATTTTACTTGAAAAATTGAATTTTTTGGTGAAAATTGAAATTTTTGAGAGAAGACCCACTTTTCGAAAAAAAAAGTTTTCGAAAAATGGGTCTTCTGTTCCGAGCTAGTACCTGCAAGAGTTTTAGCAGACGATGATAGAAGACGATTGACACCAAAATCGTCAAAATGAGATCTTTTTTTTTCAAAAAAAGATTAGCTATAGCAGGGATTAATATAAAAAAGTATTAGTAATAACTAATCTTTTTTCGCCACACGACTACGCAGGGATGCATAAAAAAGCTTAGTTGTAACTAACCTTATTTTTCCGCCAATACGACCACGCAGGGATACATTTCAAAATCTATATAGGCGACGTTTTTCGTCACGATTAATTGAGATTAGTTATGACCAATCCTATTTTCCCGCCGATACAACCACGCAGGGATGCATTAAAAAACCTATATAAGGCGACGTTTTTCGTCACGATTAAGATTAGTTATGACTAATCTTATTTTCCCGACAATACGACCACGCAGGGATGCATTGCAAAATCTATATAAGGCGACGTGTTTCGTCACGATTAACGAATCGAGATGGAAGGAAGAGCATTAGTGGTCTCTCTCCAAAAATACTGCATTAGTATTTTTTAGAGTGCACACATGAAGCAAATGCCGATATCATCGGTCACGATATTGCCCTGAAATATGGATCCATTGAAGACTGCTGTGCATTTTGCCATGCTACACCAAATTGCAAAGGATATGCTTGGGAGAATTGGGAGATTGAAGGTGGTCGTTGTTGGCTAAAATCTGTCAATGGACCTATTGTGCACAACAAAAATGGTGTTCATGCTGGCATTTTGAATAGTAAGATTGTTAAGGTTCTTATGTCATAGCAAGAGCTAAAAAATTATGGGTTCATACTTTATGATAAGTATTTAAACAAGTTGACTAGATGAGATAGAAGAAGAGGAGGAGGAAGAAGTAGTAGTAGAAGTGAAAGTAGAACAAGAATTAGTAGTAGAAGAAGTATTAGTGGAAGAAGAAGTAGAAGAAGAAGGAAAATTAGAAGTAGTAGTAGAAGAAGCAGTAATAAAAGTAGTAGAAGAAGTAGTAGCCCGCAGCGTGAAAAAATGCTTTTCTGGCCTTAAAGAAAAACTCTAAGAAAACCGGTTTCCCTGCAAAATTTCAATTTTTGATCGTTTTTCTAATTTTGGTCATTTTCTTTTCGATACACATATCGCCTTTCCCTGAATCAGAGTCAAAAAAAACATAAATTAAAATATCACTTTTAACTTTCAATTTTCTAGGATTCAACATCCCTTACAAAACCTTCACAAACGAAGAGCTCATCAACTTGATTTCCTACCAAGGTGCTGGAGTGAACTCGACAATATCAGTCGCCATCGTCAACTACTTACAAAAAGCCTTGGTTCTTTACTCAACCAATAGAGAACGTGTGCGTGTCGCAATCTGCGGTCATGTTGTGGACAACCTAAAGGAGAAATTTGGTGGCTATTGGGGATGTGCGATGGGCAATTTTGGTTCCAGGGTTCATGCGCATGCCTACATCTACCTCAAATTCAACTTGGACCAGGGTGAAATTGTCGAGGTCTTTTTCGAAAAACCTTAATTTGATCATTTTTTTATATCTATTAATAATTTTTTGTGCAATAATTTATTCATTTGTATAGGGTGTTCCAAAAAAGTGAAATTTTTGTGATTTTTTCATGAATTTTGACCCAAATTTTTTTTTAAAAAATTCGATTTTTGAGCAAAAATTCAATTTGTCGACCAAAATTCGATACATAAAAATTCATTTTTTCGACAAAATTCGAATTTTGAGCAAAAATTCAATTTTCTAAGAAAATTCGATTTTTGAACAAAAATTCGATTTTGGAGAGAAAAATTCAATTTTTCAAGAAAATTCAATTTTTCGATCAAAATTCAATTTTTGAACAAAAATTCGATTTTTGAGAAAAAAAATTTAATTTTTCAAGCAAAATTTGAATTTCGATTTTTCACATAAAAATTCAATTTTTTCGACAAAATTCGATTTTTAGAAAAAAATTCAATTTTTCAAGAAAACTCGAATTTTGAGCAAAATTAGATTTTTTAGCAAAAATTCGATTTTCCACAAAAAAATTAATTTTCACTTTTTAGGGTCAGGGAACGCGTTTTCACGTTTCGAAAACACGCGCAATCGATTTTATGTTTTGAAAATTGAAAAAATCGACGCAAAAAATTCAAAAAAGTTTGTGCATTACAACGAAAACATAAACACAAATTGAAAATTTCAAACGCAATTTTCTTGAAAACTACAAAGATTCAGAGCATGTCGTAAAAACAAAAAATGCTCCATTTTTCATAAACTTTTCGAATATCAACAAAAATTGGGTAACTTTTTTTTCTACCTTTAATATTGTCTGTGCCGCTATGTTTGTGTAATAAATAATTTTTTCTATTATTTTTCTATCAACATGAACAAAAAGTGTGATGAAAGTTGTTTCCCACATTTTTCGATTAGTAAATAGCCAAAAAATGGCACAGATGGACGGATGATTCAGACGGGAGATTACCATTATCATGAAGTGAAAATCTGGCCATCTTTTTGCGTACAGATCACGCGAACTTGTTGATGATTTTGTTTCACTATCCGGCCAGACAAAGAAAGAAGCGCTTCGTTTTCGTGCCGCTAGCACAACAACGCCCTTTTTGCTGGCGGATCTCCGAAACATTGGGGTACAAAAATTTTCGCTTGCTAGTGTTTATATTACGTAGGATGTTGAACGACGAAGTTTTGATTCGACATTCTTCTTCAGAAACTAGTCCCGAGATGGCGCGCAAAACCTATGAGCTGGATAAGCGTACGGCGGGAAAAAGTAAGCGTTATTAGTAAAAAATTTTTTTGCCATATTCTAACGTTAGGATACAATGTAAATTAAAAATTTGTCTTGATCTTTTCACGTCTTCCCTAGCCTGTTTCGTCTAGTGAGGGTGCGCGTTATCAGTTGTTCCGCGCTCAGCACGACGTTAGCAGTTGTGCCCTTGCACTACGGCACAACGTTAACAGTTGTGCCGGCACAACCCGGAGGCGGCACAACGTTAGCAGTCGTACCGTGAGTTGTGTTGGTCGTGGCGCCTTTGTAAAACGGCGGCACAACTCACAGCACAACTGATAACGCTCACCCTGATGCTCAAGTTACAACAGTGACAAACCTTATCACCGGAAATATGCGACTTTTGGTCCAATTTGCCAAAAAATGAAAAATTCGTCAAAATTGAATTTTTTGTTTGAAATTGTTCATATTTTTGTTGTAATACACAAACTTTTTGCATTTTTGCGGTTATTTTTGAGGAATTTTTCAATTTTTGTCAAGATTTTCAATTTTTGGCAAATTTTTCAATTTTTTCAACTTTCATGTTTGATGAATTTTTCAATTTTTTACGATTTTCAATTTTTTTATGAATTTTTTGGTTTTCCTATGCAAGGAATTGATTGCGCGCATTTCCAACACTTGAAAAGGCTTCCTTGAATCAGGGAATCGAGAAATTTTGAAAATTCTCATTCAAAATCATATTTCTGGGGGTAATTTCATGCGGGGAATCGATTGCGCGCATTCACAAATCTTTAAAATGCTTTCTTGATCCTGATTCAGAGAAATAAGATTGTGTATTGAAGCGGAAATCGAACATGTACTAATTTCCCTGAATCAGGGTCAGGGAAGCGTTTTTGAGCTTCGGGAATGTGAGCAATCGATTTCCCGCATAAAATTAGCCCTAATAAGGGTATTTTTGAAAAAAATTTCTGGTCGAAAAAACAAAAAAAAATTGAAAAATTCATCAAAATCGAAAAATTCGTCAAAAATTAAAAATTTCATTAAAAAAATCCGTCGAAAAACATGAAAAAATCGTCCAAATTCCTGTTTTTTGATACACCCTGTAACTAATCATTTTAGACAGATTCATGCGCTGCTTCATCCCGCTCATAGTAGGCATCGCCATAGGAGCTGTGTTAACCGTGCTATTTCTCTATTTCACCGGCTTCCAAGTCAATAAGAAGAGCGAGATCAACCTCGAAGCTCTACGACTTATCCACAAAAGCATCAAGGGAGTATCGGCAGAAATGGATAATACATCAAACTACACTCATGTTTTGGAAAATTTTCACAACATTAGCATATTGCTGGAGCAGTGCCACCAGCTCGCACGGGATTCCAAGAAAAGTGAGCTTTTATTAGACTTTCACTAAAGGACCAGCCAGTAAGAAAAAAAAGTTGCCATTTTGTTAATATTCGGAAAGTTCATGAAAAATGGAGCATTTTTTGTTTTTACGACATGCTCTGAATCGTTGTAGTTTTTGAGATAATTGCGTTTAAAGTTGGCGATTTTGAAATTTTGCGCATTACAACGAAAACTTGAAAGTTTTCGTTGTAATACACAAACTTTCAAAAATCTCCACCTTCAAACGCAATTTTCTTAATAATTACAACGATTAGAATTTACCATAAAAACAAAAAATGCTCCATTTTTCATGAACTTTCAGAATATGTACAAAATAGGGGATTTTCGAGTCAATAAACCAATTCCATTCCCTGATTCAGGGGCAGGGAAGCATTTTCAAGCTTCGGGAATGTGCACAATCAATTTCCTGCATAAAATTACCCCCGGATGATGCTTTCTGGGCGAAAAAAGAAAAATTTTCGATTTTCGCGTCAATAAACCAATTCCATTCCCTGATTCAGGGGCAGGGAATTTTTAGGATTTATGAAAAAATTTCAGATTGAAAAAAAACGTGAACAAATCGCCAAAATTCCGTTTTTTCGATACATCCTGTATTATTTTTCCTATTTTAGGCCTGACATACAAAGTCTACACGAAGCCAGAGCTTGAGGCCACAATTGACAAGAGCATCATAGGCGGTTACCGCATGGACAGCGAGACCACTGCCGTCGTTGTGGACTTCCTTTTCGAAGCTTTGAAAAAATTCACCACTTCCGATCTCAAGGTTCGCAAGCGCTATGACATTTGCAAGTATGTGGCCAAAAGTCTCGACATGAAATACGAACGTGATTGGGCGTGTGTTTTCGGCGACTTCGAGACGTTCATCGATCGGCCTGAAGATGGCGAATACATCTTTTTCCAGCTCGACAATTATGATGGTGTTGAAATTTTCAAGGCGAAACGGTTTTAAGGAAGAGCTCAAATATTTCGGAGCTCTTCCTCCGGGGGAAACACAATCTACAGGACTCCAAAAACTGATACTTTTTTGAAGTAATTTTATGGAAAAATATCTTCTAAAGGCTTAGGCCTAAGCCTAAGGTTACGCCTAAGCTTAAGCCTAATCCTAGGCTTAGGCTTAACCTTAGACTTAAGTCTAGGCCTAAGATTAAGCTTAAAACTAAGGTTAAGCTTAAGCCTAAGCCTAGGCTTAAGCTTAGACCTTTTATCAGTTTTTGGAATTCTGCTGATTGCATCTCCCCAGGGGGAAGAGCTCCAATGTTTTTTACTTTTTATATTGTTTTACTATTTTTCAATCGAAATATTTGTAATTTACAATTAAAAAATGTTAAAAAAAAACATAAACTCTATGATTTTCAATATTTTATATTTATTTAAAATTGTAAAAATGATAAAAAAAATAAAGAAAATTTTGTAAAAATGCCAAAAAATTCGGATATGGGATTTGATTCCGCACATATTATATGGAAGGCAACTGCCTTAGCCACTACGCTATCACCCCGACACTTTAAGATAAGCAAAAAATCAATATTACCTAAACACATAAATATTGAAGTTTGCAAATTAATTTCTTGTAAAAAGTGCCTATATTTTTCATTCATATAAATTTAATGGTAATATGAAATTGGGCAAAAATTTTCGAATCCGACCGGAACTCGAACCCGGACCTCATGCTTACCGACCGAGTGCACTACCATTCTACTACCGAGACCTACAACTGATTTCCGTTAATTAGTAAATATTTATCAAGTATTTACCAATTAATGGGCATCATTTTTAGGTCTCGGTAGCACAATGGTAGTGCACTTGGACGGTAGCCAGGAGCCTGGTCCGGATTCGAGTCCCGGTCGGGTCCGAAAACTTTTGCCCAAATTCATATTACCTGCATTTCCACATTCTCGGCGTGGTAATAATCCGAGCTTCAAAAAAGAGAGCTATAAATTTATTTATAACAAATAAAATTACCATATCAAAAACATTAAGTAGGAACTGCACAGTCATATTTTAACAAAAAAATATTTTAATAATAAAAATAAACAATATGCAAATTTTGGAGGGCAATAAAAATTATCAGCGCCAGTGAAAGTGAATTGGATATAAACTAAAAAGTTTGTTCGAAAGATGAAGAGAAACATTATTATGTTCTATTAAAGGCACCAAAATGTACAAAAAGATTGAAAGTCTATAAAGTCTGTTTCACGGAGAGAGCGCGGAATCATAGCCTAGCGGATAGCATCGCAGACTTTGAGTTTGAAGACCCGAGTTCAATCCCGTTCGGAGCCAAAATTTTTTGCATCAATTTTGTACGATGCAAAAAGATTTGGTTCTGAGCGGGATTGAACCCGGGTCTTCAAACTCGAAGTCTGTGGTGCTATCCACTAGACCATACTTTTTAGACCTCTCCGTGAAACAAATTTAGTTATGTTATATATTTACAAAATAAAAATGAGTTACCCGAATTGTGCTTAAGAAATTTTTCTAGAAATGCATAAATATTTGAAAGAAACATAATATGTTGTGCCAAAAATAAAAAATCTTGATTTTTTTCTATGCTTCTTTCAACACCCTGTTCAATAGAAAGTTAATATATATAAAAATTCACATTTGCATAAAATGAATTTTGAACAAGATTTTGTTCAAAGGTGAAAAGGAGTGGGCCCCACGAGATCCAAATTTAAGTACCACCTCATGGTGCGAAAAAAATTATGGCATGGGTCAAAATTAAAAATGAATGTCGCCAATAAACTCAGCTTGCTAAGAGTTTCAAAACGAGTACCATATCTTGAGGGTTTGACCCATACGATGCCTTGGGCTTAGCCTTAGGCTTACGCTTAGCTTTAGGTTTAGCCTAAGGCTAAGCTTAAGCGTAAGCCTAAAGCTAAGCCTAAGGCTAAGCGTAAGCCTAAGACTAAGCTTTTGGCTTAGCCTTAGGCTAAGCCTAAGGCCTAAGGCTAAACCTAAAGCTAAGCCTCAAGTTAAGCCTAAGGCTACGCCTAAGCTAAAGGCTAATCCTAAGGCTAAGTCTAAGCCTGAGGCTAAGCCTTAGCCTAAGGCTCAGCTTAAGACTAAACCTAAATTTAAACCTAAGGCTAAGCGTATGGGTCAAACCCCCATGATATGGTACCCGATTTGAAGCTCTTGGCAAGCTGAGTCGATTGGCGATATTTATTTTGCCACGTTTTTTGCCCCCTCCTCACTCCTACTCACAGTTGCACAACCCCAGTACCCCGATAAAATTCGACCGGGGGTAGGTCATGGGAAATAGGGTATGGAGGGGGGTGGGTCATGAGGTGGGGAGAGGGTAGGTCATGGAGCGGAAGGGGGGTAAGTCATGGAGCGGAAGGGGGTAGATCATCGGCCCCCGGCGCCGGGGACCAATTTTTTTAGAAGGTCTAAAAAAAGGTCGCCAAACTGCGGAGGGGGGGGGGGGTGGGTCATAAAAACAAAAATTTTGGATCGGCGTCTGTGCCCGAGATCTATCGCTAAATTTTTCTTATAAAGATAAGTTTTCTTTTTTGAAACAAAAACTTTTTGCCGGCGCTGTGATTCGAAACCGACACCTTTGTAGTGCAATAGACGCATTCGCCACTTCACCATAGAGACTTATGATTCAATAGCGAATTGAATTCGTGATGTTCTAAAGGAAAAGTCAAAAAATAATGATATGGAGCTAAAAAATTTTACTTGAAGGGTACCCCCATGATTCTGGCAAGTTAAGTAACGTTGGGCCTTGCAAGTTCGATCTGAAAATTTTGATCTACAAAAAACTTTTCTTGGAGCAAAAATTTGTGCTCTCTTGTGAGGATAGTTTTTTTGTAGATCAAAATTTTCGGATCGAACCTTCGAGCCCAACGTTGCTTAACTTGCAAGATCGAACGGGCAGCTTCTTTATCCACTTCGCCAAGTAGCCGACATTTTTCGTCAAGCTAACCATGAAAAACGTTATATGCACAAAATCTTGCTTACATATAATAATCTGAAGTCATCGAATAATTTCCATATAAAATCGGAATCACAATTGGTCCATCAATTGGACCCTTGGATGGATCTGGCATTGGGTAATAAACCGTATTAAATGTAAGCCCAGTGAGATTCCGCGAATGTTGAGCGGTATTTGTACAGCATTTCTTAAAATGCTCCCTTCTAAACCGATTCGTTCGAGTGTACTCTAAAATTTGATGCATTTTTAACAAATTTGTTTTCGAACAGATGAACCTAACTTTCTGGCTTAAACTGTGGTTTCGGCAAAAATGGTAATGCTGAAAAGATGGAAATTGGTTTTTCTCGAGGCTTTATGTTATGATCGCTTTCTAAAAATCGGTACTAGGACAACCATACATGGGCAAGGGGGGGGGTACTGTACCCCTCTCCTAATTCGTCGTATCGGGGGAAAAATTAATGGACCAATTCGTATTTGGGAAGTCGCCCAGACTGAATTCTTTGTGAAAATTCGTATACGAATTCATAAATCGAAAACGAATTCGTATTTCGACTTTTTCGCCTGTCGACGTTTTTTTTAGTCGACAGTAACCTTTGGGACCAATTCGTATTTTAGGGCCCAGTACTCCCCCCTCCCCCGCTTGCCCATGTATGAGGACAACCATCACATTTGAACGTTACGGTCATCCGTCATCGGGGACATCTGTCAGTCTGTGTTCAAGCATGTCAAAAAAAGTCTAACTCTGCCTGATTTTTAATAAAATCGTGTTTATTGAAACGATTGGTCATGAAGCATAAAATCAGGCAACAAATTTTATGCTTCATGATCAATCGTTCCAAAAAACACGATTTTATTGAAAATCAGGCGAAGTTAGACCATTTTTTGACATGCTTGAACGCAGCCTAAATGTGTTATTAACACTTAGTTGATTCATTTTTTCATGTTATTCACTGGACCCCATTTTTGGTCACACTTTGTCACGCCGTCGACGAATGACCGTGACCAATAACCTAAGTGACGGATGCCCTCAACAGATGACCGTGACGATTGTCCTAGTGCTTATAAATCTATAAAAATGCCAAGTCGAATCAAAGAGACTACCTTGTGTATCGATAAATTGAAAAAATAAAAAGATTAAAAAATGAAATAAGTATAATTTCATCTCGATTGTGTTAAATAGAGAAAATTGGGCGGAAGTGCACAAACAAAAAAGGTCGGTGTGTAAGAAGAGCTTCGAAGTGGGGGATTTGACGAACAAGTTGAGAGGCTAATTCGAAATCACTCGGTTACGCAGTGTTAGTGAAACGCGCAAAATTTAAGAATTGGTTTTCGATCACTCGATCCCGAATAAGCCGTCATTGTTTGCAAGCTTTAGCTAAGCTCTGGTCAACATGTATTTGCAAACCTAAATCTTAATCAGGGTGTTGTTTTCTCCATTTATTTTTTTATTCAAATATTTTTTAAAATATTATTTAAGAAAAAACATATATCAACTATGTATCGTGCCCAGAGGGTTTTGTCCTCACACGTCTTTCTTTATCATTATGCATTAGTGCCAGCTGAAAAGAATTCAATATGTATAGTCCCGTTTCAGCCCCAACTATAAAAAAGCTGGACCCAAAATTCAACAGTCTGAAGCTAGCATCCCATCCAATCTGGCAAGTTAAAAAAAATCCGAAAATTTGCTCAAAAAATGAATTTTTTCTTCAAAAATCCAATTTTTGCTTAAAAATTGAATTTTTTCGAACAACAATTTCGTTAAAAAAAGTTGTCAAAAATAGCGTTTTCATAAGTTTTTTTGAAAAAATGACGTTTACCAATATCTTCCTTATAAAAATACACATATGCAAAATTTTTTTATCGAATTTGGACACGGATGGGGATCGAACTTACGATAATTTATTCGGCCTAACGTTGCTTAAAGGGGGGCCATTTGGGGGTCATTCCACGAAAAAAATTTTTGTCAAAACAGCCTATATAGGGGTAAAATCATGCTAAAAATCAATTGCACGCATTCCCGAAGCGTAAAAATGCTTCCTTGACTCTGATTCAGGGAAGGTGGTGGATATATTGAAGCGAAAATCAAACATTTTCGGATTTTTATGATTTTCGCTTCAATACACCACGTGAAAACGCTTCCTTGACCCTGAATCAGAGTCAAAGAATAATTTTCACGTTTCGAGAATGCGCGCAATCGATTCCCCGCCTAGAAAAACCTAAGAATCGACGGTTTCTCATAAAAATCCGAAAATGTTTGATTTTCGCTTCAATACACCCACCATTTTCCCTGAATCAGGGTCAAAGAAGCATTCTCACGTTTCGGGAATGCGCGCAATCGATTTTTTTGCATGATTTTACCCCTATATAGGTCAAAAATCGAGAAAAAATTTTTTCGGAGAATGACCCCCAAATGGGTCCCCCCTTTAACTTACCAGATCGGACGGTGTGCTAACTTCGGACTTTGAATTTTGGATCCAGCTTTTTTATAGTTGAGGCTGAAACGGACTATACAGACCTTTAAAATATACAAATACCTGTTGCGAAATGGAACGGGGGATGATGTTCCTTTCTTGATCAAAATGAGACCCGGTGGCAGAATTTACAATACTGCCTTCAAATTCAGATTCTTCATCGATCTTTTGCAGTGGCGGAAGTTGTCGATGATCATCCGAATCGGTTAGTTCGATTTCAGAAACCATTGCTCCGCGATTGCCTTGTTCCTGGCGACTTTGCTCAGCTAAAGAAGATGTTTCATTTTTTCGAATGAGTTGATCATGTTTGTAGGGAAGATTTCAAAACAATCATAGACATACATGAACAAGGGGGGGGACAAGCTACCTCGAGGCTATATGACCAAAAAAAGGACCTTTTTTTAGCCTGAGGTAGTTTCTAGCCGGCTTCGCCACTCCGAGGCTATATGAATCTTTAACTTTTGGCTCGATGCTACCTACATGAAAGGGGGACAGTTCCCCCCCCCCCATTGGTAATGTATGATCATAGACAAGCTTACCAGCTTCTATATAGTATACTCTTGCCCTGGAGTCAATATCTTCTTCAGACGGTATTAAACAACTGTCGCTTAAAGAACCCGAGGTGTCAATGGGTGATCCAAGGCCACAACTAGAGCCTTCTGGGCTAAAAGAAGGTTGTTTAACACTTGAACGAGATCTGTTGTAATCCCGATCAGAGGTTTGAATTTGCCTGGATATTGACACGAAAGCCCCGAAAGTTTACAATTTTTAAAAATACGCTTAATTATTGGGTGTTTAAAAAAAGAAAAACGGCATTCTTTATAGCTCGACGAGACAAACAAAACGACACCAAATTTATCCAATTTGAAAATTATTTTGGGTTATTGAAACGAAAACTCTGATTCAGGGTTCTCGTTTCAATAACCCAAAACAATTTTCAAATTGAATAAATTTGGTGTCGTTTTGTTCGTCTCGACGAGCTAAATAAAGAATGCC
>JAQGBS010000227.1:0-25170 GCA_034698545.1 Acrobeloides obliquus | reverse complement strand
CATAGGCATAGCTATAATCCAATGGGGTTCCATCTGACCATACCCAACCACTTGAATTGCTATTATATAAGCCAATAAAGAAAGCGGAACCAGATGGGAAATAGTTAAGAGCGATTGCTAAAAATTGCATTTAAAAAAAATAAAAGGATAGAATAGTCTAGGCTGGGTATAAATGAGATGAGATTTACATGGTGGCGCACAAAAAACCGGATACTTAAAAAAATTTTGAATTTTTTGAGAAATTGTTCAGGCATCAGGCATTTGTTAAATGCGTGATTCTTTCAGGCATAAGGCATTTTTACCTGATTCTTTCAGGCATAAGGCATTTTTACCTGATTCTTTCAGGCATCAAGCATTTAAAGTGCCCGGTTTTTTGTGAGCTATTCAGGGTGCGCGCTTCAGTCGTGTCACGAGTTGTGACGGTCGTGCCGCCGTTTTACAACGCGGCACAACTCGCGGCACGACCGGCACAACTGCTAGCATTGTGCCGTAGTGCAATGGCACAACTGCTAACGCCGCTGCTAGCGTCGTGCCGCGCGCCGCACAACTGACAGCGCGCACCGTCAGTAGTCCCCCCCCCTATCTCCGATATCTATATTTTTGTGTCTGACCTCCCCCCGCACAATTTTTTTACCCCCTCTTCAAAATTCTATGCTCAGGCAGAATGGCTAAACTTATATTGTATTTGAGTATACTCAAAAGCACTATGCACAGCTACCAAATTCCCTCCTTGTGAGTTACAATATGACTCGGAAGCGGTCCAATTTCGATTGACGGTAGACTAAAATTTGAATATTTTTTTCTTTAAAAATTGCTTAAAATATACCAAGTAGTAACATTTCTTTAACGAAGGTACGTAGGTCCAACTATCCGGACAGATGGGAGCATTCTCCGGGGGTATTTGACAAATATATGCCTTGGTGTTGTTACTACAAACACTGTTCCATTTTCCATCGGCGATATTTTGGGTCATACCACTTTGACATTTATTTGTGGGCTGGCCTAAAAATCTTTTTAATCAAGGGCAATATATAGAAGGACAACTTACCATTCCCCCAATTAGCATACCCAAATTTCGATCCATCAATCCACTGCCAACCATTTCCCATAATAGAATTTCCGCCTAGCCAATAGTCGACCACATTGGCCCCAAAATTTTCATATGCCAAGCCATTAAAATACGTATTCGTGAACGAATCATGGATGGACAACAAATGACCTCGATTGAATTGGCAATCGAATTCGGCATCAACCCATGTTTTCTCAGTCTTAAAAATTTTATAACAAGTTTTGTCATCTTGTCCACCGGCTATAGAGCCATTCGGACAGGCTAGTGCATGGTTGATGGTTAAGAAAAATAGAAAAGTGGAGAAAATTTTCATCTTGTGAAAAAAGAGCTCAAGTTTTTCTTGATGCACTGACAAAAGTGTGTATAAGATGGACCTTATAAAGATGTGAAAACGCCCAAAAATTATCAAGAAAATATTTGCTGCCATAAATGGATGAGACATATAGGGTAAGGGTTGAAAGTGAGTAGAAAGAGATTGGTTTGTGTACTGCTTGCTCATGATCAAGCTAGGCTTCTTCTAATCAAAAAGTACCCATATTTTTGGGATAGTCAAGTGAAAAATTTTATCAGAAGCCAAGCCTGATAACAAGTAAGCAATACACAAACCAATCTCTTTCTACTCACTTTCAGCCCTTACCCTATGTCTCATCCATTTATGGCATCAATTATTTTCTTGATAATTTTTGGGCGTTTTCACGTCTTTATAAGGTTCATCTTATACACACTTCTGTCCGTACACCAAGAAAATCTTGAGCTCTTTTTTCACAAGATGAAAATTTTCTCCACTTTTCTATTTTTCTTAACCATCACCCATGCACTAGCCTGTCCGAATGGCTCTATAACCGGTGGACAAGATGGCCAAACTTGTTATAAAATTTTCAAGACTGGGAAAACATGGGTCGATGCTGAATTCGATTGCCAATTCAATCGAGGCCATCTGTTGTCCATCCACGATGCGTTCATGAATACGTATTTGGATGGCTTCGCATATGAAAATTTTGGGGCCAGCGTGGTCGACTATTGGCTAGGCGGAAATTCCATTATGGGAAATGGTTGGCAGTGGATTGATGGGTCGAAGTTTGGATATACTCATTGGAGGAATGGTAAGTTTGTCCCTCCCCCCACAAAATTAGATAAATTTTAGGCCAGCCCACAAATCAATGTCAAAGCTGTTTGACACAAAACATCGCCGATGGAACATGGAGTAGTGCCTGTTGTAATAATACCAAGGCTTATATATGCCAGATACCCCCAGAAAATGCCCCTATCTGTCCCGACAATTGGACCTATGTACCCTCTTTGAAAAAGTGTTTTTATTTAGTAATATAAAAAATTGAAAATTTTAAGCAAGCAAATGATTAAATTTTAGTCCATCGTCAGCAGAAACTGGACAGATTCTGAAACTTATTGTAATTCTCAGGGTGGAAACTTGGCTGCGGTACATAGTTCTTTTGAGTATTCTCAAATTAAATGTAAGGCATATACTATTCCAGCCCAAACCACTCGTTTTCACCCCGATTTGAGCCCCAAAGGCATAGCTGAGCGATAGGCAGGGGACAGAGGCCGTTCACATATCACCTGATTAGGTTGAGGGGGGGGAGTAGGGTAGCTGAAATGATTACACTTGATCACAGTGGAAGGGGAGATCAGGCCATTGATCACGTGATCAGGCACGTAGTGAGGGGCAACCAACCCCCCACGAAATCGAAAAAGAGTTCGATGACAATTTTTTCGAAAATTCAAAAAAATTCATTTTTAATTGACAATTTTTCAAAGATGGGGGCACAGGCCCCCATGCACCTTCTCTACTACACCCCCTCTAACTATCTCCTTGCCCCCAATCAAGTTCAAAATTTTTAGCAATCGCCCTTAGCTACTTCCCAACAGGCTACTATTTTTTCATCGGTTTACATAATAGTAATTCAAGTGGTTGGATATGGTCAGATGGAACCCCATTGGATTATAGTAATTTCTACAGCTCGTCACCAAATAGGGACTTGTATGCCTTTGTTCCTTTTTCTTCTAGTTCCTGTAGTGGTTGGTCCGTCTGTGTTAATACCAATGGGTGTTGTGATTACTGTGGTAATAATAATGACTATACGTCATTTGCGATGTGTCAGAAACGAGCTAATACTTATTAAATTAAAATCTTTAACGAATTAACATTTTAATCTTACAATCATTTTTTATTTTAAAGGATCATGGTCAATAAAATAGATTTTTTTAAAGTAGCCTATATAGTAGAGCAGAAAACTATGGCCAACTTGGATCAATAAAGTTATGTATTTTGAGCTAAGCTAGGCTTTTAGAGCGAGATCTTGCCGAAGAGGTTGTGGCCGTTTTTTGTTATTCTTGTTAAAAAACCCCAAATAGCAAAAATCTAGAAAAAACATCATTTTTCCCCCGACTTCCAATTTTCTCCCCGTGAAACGCATGTGTTTTCATTCAGTATCTTTTGCACTTTTACTTTAATTCTAACACTATGATATAAATACTCTTGGGTATAAAATTTTTCAAAGAGTTCATTTTTATGAGTAGGTGGATAAAAGCTTTTCATATTTATCTCCATAATTGAGTATTTCTTAATCAATACTCAAGAGAGATAATTAAAAAAAATTTTTTAAAACAAATTACTATTCTAGCATCGAACATCACGAACACGCAAAATCATGGCCCCAAAACCGAAATTTTTGAAAAATTTGAAAAAAATCACCTCGGGAAACCAAGGGGTATTTTTCTCGCGCTAGGAAGTCCATTTTTGGGATAGTTTGTACACGTGTGCCGCATCCCGCTCCGGAGTGTCTAGCTATTCCAATGCAAACATGACGTATGGATGTGTTCTTCTAAAGTTATACAGAAATCCTACAAAAAAATATATTATAAGCATTCAGACGAAATCCTAGTAAAGCTGCCCAATCTTTTAAGCTTTTCGAAAAAAAGCTTTTCGAAAATCTCTTAACCTTTAAGAAAATTCCGGAAGCTTTACAATAATCCAAAAATCCCTATAATTTTATGTGACATTCGCGACTATCGCACATGAATGTTGGACTTATTGACTTTTGGAACTAGTATAGTTGAAGCGTCGCACTGAACATGAATTTTCTCTTAACCTTTTTCTAAAATTTTTTTCGCGAGAAATGATTTTTCTAGGGGTAATTTTATGCGGGAAATCCGAATTTCGCATTCCTAAAGCATGAAAACGCTTCTTGGAATCAAGTTTGGGATCGATGGGGGGGGGGGAATCCATTGAAAATTTGTTGTCCATTTATCCATCCGTCTTGCCCGAAAATCAAAATTTTTTTGAAAAAATCATAAGGGGGATCCTTATGTTTCAAAATGTTTGAAAAATAAAATTTTTAATTTGTCAAAAAAAAGACTTTTTAAACACATTTATCATTAAAAAATATCAAAAATAATGTAAAAAATCAATTTTTTGGTTGTCCCCCTCGTTGGTCATTCATCTTTCCATTCTTCATGAGTCTGTCCTCCCCCCACTGTGCATGTATGACCGAAACCGCAAAAAATTTTTACGTGGGATCGGAACCGAAAACGATTGGGTTATCACCGTGAGTACGTGTACATACCCGATCTACCCCTCCCCCCTTACCTATGCCACTGATATCTAACTCTTGTGTAGGGCACGAGACCTCAATTGAGATTCTCAAAGGGTCACGCCAAACTTTCAAAAGTACTATAAATCATATGCCTACCTATTACGTCAATCCTATTTTTCTATTTAAAAATGAAAAACAAACTCTTTTCTCTTAACCTTTAGACTATCATTATTTCCGTGAGTATGTGTTAAATTATGTGAATTTTTTCATAAAAATATGCGTATGAGGAAATAAGTTAATAGACGCACAAATATTTATCTTGCGTATTTTATAATTTGTTTCAAAGTTCTTTGGTGACGTTGTACAAATTTTCATGCGGAAATTTTGCAAAAATAAACAATATTTGCAACATATAATTGAAGGTATTTATTTATAGGGTTGTAGCATAAGTTGTTGCCTCTCAAAAAATATATCGAAGTTTGACGAAATTTTCGACCCTACTAGGGTTTTTGGGAATCGATTGCGTGCATTTTCGAGGCATGAAAAAATTTCTTTAATCCTGATTCAGGAAATATAAATTTTTGAGCCAATTTAGGGGTATAAAAAACTCCGATTTTTAAAAAAAGTCTGGATATTGACACGAAAATATGACTTATTCTCAAAAATACCGATTGGATCGCATACACTCTTACCCACTACTGAAAAAAATTTCATCAAAAACGAGCGAAAAATGCCGATTTTCGATATATTTTTTAAGCGGCAACAACTTATGCTAAAATCAATAGATTGTCCCCTCGTGAGTTAAAAATGGGAAAGATTTGCAAAAACGTTTTCGGTATATCTTTTTCCATTTTGTATGTCGTTAGGCAAATTTTGGTTAGAAATATACGGTCACCAACATAATCTAACCCATTATAAACAAATATAGCCTTACGAAAGCAATTATTTTTAACGGCATAAAAAGCTAAATACGGTAAAAACAAAGTCATTACTCAAGATCCATTAGTCTCCTCAAGCCATGATTAAGTCTGACGTTAAGAAATAATTATTTTTTCTATATTTTTGAGATTGATATTACCTTCTTGAACATTGATACGGTATTCTAGAAAAAGTTGTTTACATATTCCTCTTGTCACGAAATCTTTTTTTTCTACGTCAAATTTATTTCCTGAACAAAATGTAATACGTAGGGAGCAATTATAGCCTATGGATTTGCGTTCTTATGAACTTTTTTTGGATAGGTAAAATAATTCTAGTGGAGGTTGGTGAAAATTTTCAAGAAAAGTTAATTAAGAAAAGTGCGAGTGTATCAATTTGTCTCGCTCTTCTGATTGCGTATTTTACTTGCGCGAAATAATCATTTTTATAAGAATTGGAACTGGGAAGCATTTTATTTTAGGATCTGCAGTTTCTTGGAGACCACCCCCTTCCATGAAATTATGGGGAGGAAGAGGGTGACATGTATAAGCCTAAGCCCAAGCCTAAGTCTAAGCCCAAGCCCAAGCCCAAGCCCAAGCCTAAGCCCAAGCCTAAACCTAATCCTATGCCCAAGCCTAATCCTAAGTCTAAGCCCAAGCCTAAGTCTAAGCCTAAACCTAAGCCCAAGCCTAAGCCTAAGCCTAAGCCTAAGCCTAAGTATAAGTATAAGCCTGAGCCTAGGCTTAAGCTTAAGCCTAGGCCTAAGCCTAAACCTAAGCCTAATCCTAAGCCCAAGCCTAAGCTTAAGCCTAAGCTCAAGTCTAACCCCAAGCCTAAACCTAAGCTTAAACCTAAGCCCAAGCCTAAGCCTAAGCCCAAGCCTAAACCTAAGCCTTTTCACTTAAGCCCATTTCTTTTTGAATATTTCTTAATTTTACTTTATTGAATTCAAACACTCCTATCCTTCATTATTGATAATTCAAATTTCGGAATTTTTTAAAACCTGTTCAAACATGTTTCAATCGGTTCAATTCAGTTGAACCGAACCGATTGGTTCGATCCGAAACTTGAATCGAACCAACTCATTTTTCTCGATATTTTTTTGGCTCTAGTATGAGCCAAAAAAGCCCAACACCATTCGAAAAACATATGGCCGTTTTAATTTGTATACATATGATCAAATTTCATGGGATTTATTATCTGCATCTTTAAATATCGGAAATTGAATACTTTTATTTTTGGTTCTACTTTTTTTTGATTTAGGCTCTATTTTTTAATAACATCACTAAAAAATAATTAAGAAATTTTGACGAATTAACAAGGGAAAACAATTTTGATTAGTCACAAATTACAACAAGACGAGTAGGATGCGTTAAATTATGTGCAGCATGTAGGCAAATCATGAAAAACAAAATGATTCAGCCACTTGTTAAAATATTAAAATTGACATGTTTTTGTTTTTATGCTCGTCATTTTTGAAAATTATACATAAATACTTAGCTTTCTGATTAAAAGTCCAATGAACTAGGAAGATGAGATATATTTTTTTATTTGTAATAAAATTTAATTTTTGACGAAAAATCAGTTTTTTTGGAAATCGAAGTTTTGCAGAAAATAAGATTTTTACTGAACAAATCAATGTACAGTGAACGCTCGATAAGTGAGTCACCCTTTAAAGGGGGAGGTAAACTTTGCATCAGCACTTCCGAAAAAAATTTTTTTTGAATTTTTGCAAAAATGACTTTTCTAGGTGTAATTTTATGCGAAAAATCGATTGCGCGCATCCTCGAAGCTTGAAAATGCTTCCTTAACCCTGATTCAGGGAAAAATTGGGTTTTTGAAGCGAAAAATGACAATTTAGCACTTTGCCATTGCACTTTTTTAAATCTCTCTGTGAAAAACGTTATATGGCTTTAAAAATCTCTGTTTTTGTTAATCTCTCAAGAATTTTTTAATTAAAAATACAAATTGATGTCATTTAACTGAAATTTTTTTGTCTAAAATCTCAAAAATAAATTTCTACCAATTTTTTCTCAAAACAACTTGTTATGGCTAAAGGTATAAATTCACATTCACATGTTCTTAATTATTCTCGTCATGAATGAAATGCGTGGATCACACTTTTCGCATGCAAGGCTTTGTCGAAAATTTCTTGAAAACAACCGTTTATAGAAACAACGTCGAAAACGTATCGTTTTTCACCCCACATTTACGATTCTCATCATCTTTGAGCCGTATATATAAGACTTATTTGCATTACATTTTGTCTTATATAAACTCTATGTAGTCCGCTTCAGCCAAGTGAACTAGAAAGTTTAATCAAACAATTCGCGTGTTGCAGTGTGTTAACCGTCCGAGCTGGCAGGTTAAGCAACGTTGGGCCCACAGGTTCATAATGATAGGCAAAAATTTTTATGGTTTATTTAGAATGTAGTGACAAAAAACTTTGAAATTCGCGTTTTTCCGAATTTTGACTCCAAGTGGGATCGGACCCGCGCGCCGAACGTTGCTTAACTTGCCAGATCGGCTGGTTAGTACGTTGCAACACACGTAATGTTTGAATAAACTTTTTAATTTATTTGTATGAAACGGGCTATATCATAGCGAGCTTTCCAAAAAGCTGAAAGCGCATGGCATAATGGCTAGGACGCTGACCGTTCATGTTTTTGGCGTGGGTTCGATCTCATCAATGTAAAAATTTTTATATTCCAGGAAGGGCTTAGGCTTGAGCTTAGGTTTGGCTTAGATTTGGGCTTGGGCTTGAATTTAGGCTTAGGTTTGAGCTTGGGCTTAGGTTTAGATTTAGGCTTAGGTTTGGGCTTAGACTTGGGCTTGAACTTAGGCTTAGGTTTGAGCTTGGGCTTAGGTTTAGATTTAGGCTTAGGTTTGGGCTTAGGCTTAGGCTTAAGCTTGGGCTTGAGCTTGGGCTTAGGCTTGGGCTTGAACTTAGGCTTAGGCTTGAACTTAGGCTTAGGTTTGTCCTTGGGCTTAGGTTTAGATTTAGGCTCGAGCTTTAGGCTTGAGCTTTTCTGCTCAAGTTTTCGTTGTGTGTCGCGATTGTTTTTTAATTTCCATCTCTCCAGAATTCGTAACATATAATCATGTCTATTTTCGGAAGTAAGCCAATAAGAGGCATAACGCTGGGGTTGGAGTTTCATCTCATCTTCTCCATGTTCTAGCTGATCCATATTTAAGTTGTTTACAGGAAACGGAGATATGAGATATGCAATTAATTCCTCAGTCTCAGCCTAACAGTTATACGTCAAAAGAGTATAAGTAGCCTATAAGTATGGGTTAGTCTGCACAAATTTCCCATTTAGCAAGTATCTTAATCACATCTTTTCCGGCCAATTTTAAACATTTAGCACTTAATTTAAGCTTGCTGTGTCTATGTCGGCGGATGACGAGGCTTCATTTAAAAGTCGCAAACGGATGTCCTAATTTTGAAAAAAGTGTGTCATCACCAGGGCGGAGCGTCGGTTTTTTTGAGATTGCTAATTTTTTCTAGCTAATGAACTCCCGTATAATTGAAATTATAAATGCGTCTAGATATGATTTATGTGAATCAGAACTTTTTTGTTAACTTTCGCGCGTCGTGCCCCCCAATCCATATTATAGGCTAGGGCTCAAGAAGGGGGGAGGACTCAAGAACTGAGAGGGGATGTGGACTCAAAAACTGATGGGGTGATGAGTAATAGTGATATTTTTTTCAATCTTGGGTTAAAAAAATTTTGACTTTAAGCTGGTTTGAAGGAGGCAATACGATTATCAAAAAAGCAACAAAAAAATTTGACAAAATTTTCCGAAAAATGGCTTCGAAAATTTTGTCAAAATTTAAAAATTTTTTTTAACTTGCAAAAATTCATCATCCGATTCTCATTTTTAATGAACATTTGAAAATTATGCAGACTAGCCGCGTGCTTGGGATAAAATTTCACTCTAATTTTAACATTAGCATGCGAAACAAAGACCACATGGTGATTTTTGGCACGTTTTCATTCCAAAACTCTCGGCTAGAGATCAAATTTTCATGCTTTTTGATCTTTTTTAATTGTTTTCAAAATAAGAAAACTTCACACCCTCGCCCCAGAATTAATAGCAAATTAGCGAACATGAGTGTTGAACAGGGCTGTGTCGGAACAAGAAGACAGCGGCAAATGGCCGACCAGATTCAAACAAGATCCGAGGCACGGCACTGCCCTGTTTTTTCCATCCTTTTTAGCCTGGTTTTGCACAAATTCCAAAAAAAATTTTTCGGAGATGCTGCTACAAAGATTTGGGCTTAGGCTTTCAAAGAGTGGTCAGCACTTGCGACGTTGCAGGCTGTCGCGCGACTATAAATGACATAGGAAAACTTGTTCGCACTATAAACATAATTGCTCTGCGATACGTCGAATCTTTAAGGCAGGATTTATTACGACGGAAGTATAAATCCTGCCTTAAAGATTTTTGCCAATCGTTTCAATAAACACGATTTTATTAAAATTCAGGCAACTTTTATTAATGCAAAAAATGTGCAAAAGATCCGTACGGAAGATCCTTGTGCGAAAAATCCATGCGTTTATTCCGTGCGGATGTGTAAATGTGTGTTGTTGTTATATAGACCTATAAGCTGATTTGTGTAATTAACTAAATCCTACATAGACCTATAACTTATTTGTGTAATTAACTAAAGTGAAAAATACCAAGAGAGTAATCCTCTTAATACTAATACAGTATTAAATTTATAATATCACATGAATCCGCGTAAGAGGTCATATTTTTTCCTCGTAGAGTAAAGCTATCATATTTTCTTCGTTTCTGATTCCTACAATCCAAATCGTGTTGTTTTGTAGTATAAATACGTACGAAACCCTTATTGGCAACTTTCATGTAGCCTTAATCTTGAACACTATAAACCGTTTATTTCCTTGACTCCGAAAATCACATTCTTACATGTTATTCTGACTCCGTTTCGACATACCGGTGTCCTATATAAGCATGAATTAGTTTTAAATCGACTAAGATGCTTAAGAAGCGGTTTTCGATTTTATTTTACTTTAAGAAAAATTTTGGCTAAGGGTGGATAAGGAAGAGTAGTCTAAAAACGATTCCGGAACCCAAAACTACTGGGATCATCTGTGTCCCAGTGTTGTGATCCCCGATCAATCATTGGTTCCTCTTTGTAATTGAAGGGTTCCTCTTAAATTTTGCCCGCAGGGCAAAATCTTTGGAGGGGAGCCGAACCCTTGCTAGTGCCGGTGATGTTGAACTCCTTGGCAGCGCACCGGACCACTATACCATGATGGTCACTGAATGAATCAGTATTGAATTTTGACTTTGTAGCAGTGCCAACCGCAGCAACGGAATCAGGAACCTTGAGTCTAAGTCGATCCTGGTGTCCATTTTATTGTATAGTGCAGATATGGGTTTCAAGCTAAGGGAGAATAAATACGAATGATTTTCCGAGCTTTTTCAACTCGTGTCATGTCATTTTGTAAAATTTTCAAAAATTTAATCAAAGAAATTTTTAGAAATTCATCAGCCCTCAACCAAACACACTTAACAGAATGTTCTCTTTTTGGCACAGCATTTTCTCGGCAAAGCACGCTAATCTGGTACGGGTACCATTGTTGTTATTCCTTGTTATCGTATACGAATCAGAAGCACATAAGATGAAATATTGTGGATCAAAATTGATGAGGATGTTTGAAATGTGCGAAAAAGCGGATTGCAGTCAGTTTGGATCAGTTGAAAATCCTGATGCAGTTGAGAAATTTGGTGAGGATTGATATTACTGTATATAAGTTTAGCTGACTGAGTTAAGGACGAGGTTGGGATTCGAACCCAGACCATCAGAGTCAAAGGCAAAAGCGCTACCGAATGCGCTTCTAATCATCGTCTTATAATTTTTATTGTGTACTTCATCTTTATCTTTTTTACCAATAGCAACATAATAAAAAAAGGCCAAAAAATTATCTTATTCCTTCGCCTTTTGATTATACTACCCCATGAGTGATTCATTCAGTGGATGGTGCCACCTCCTGGGGTGAATGTTGGGGTACTATCCCTCTTTTTTTGCAGCTGCTTCCACCGGAAATTTGCGCGGAATGCGAAAATACAAAAACTTTTTTTATCTGATTTTTTCTGTATCCATTAAGTGTTCTCATACACTTATAGGATTGTCATGTTAGCTTAGCATGCAAATTAGCTCTTCCGTACTAAAAAATTTCTTTGCACATGTAGACATAAACAGCATGGAATAACAAGCTTATAGTCTCAACAAATGTATTCGCTTCTCCCTATAGATCGAATATCCTGGGTCCAATTTTACGAATTGAGATATAATATTTCATAGCTAAGACAAATAATAAGCCAAGAATTGGTTTTTTAAAGAAAATCTTAAAAATAGAAAGATAAAAAGGGCCTTTGTATCGACATAAGATACATTTTGGGGAATTTAAAAATTCTCCTGTAGCTAATTTTGTTGTTACTTTTGAGTATAAACTTTGGTGTTATTTTTATTAAGATAACACTAAAATGTTCTTGACGAGAAATGGTGATTCATGGGTGTTCGAAGGCGAGGAATGGATGTTTCTCTATGAGTGTGTTTCTAGAAAAATGGGCGGACGGACGAACGAATGTACGTACAGATTGACGGACGAACGTATGGATGGACGTACGCACGGACGGAAGAACGTTCGGACGAACATACGGACGGACGAAAGTACAGAAGGACGAACATACGGACGGATTGACGGACGAACGTACGGACTGACGGACGAACATATGGACTGACGGATGAACGTAGACGGAGCTACGTACGAACGAATGAATGAACGGACGAACGAACGAACGAATGTACGGACGGACGAACATACGGACGGACTGACGTATGGACGAACGTATGGACAGACGAACGTATGGACGTACGGACGGACGAACGAATGGACTGACGAATGAACGTATAGGCGGACGATGAATAAGATTTTCAAAAGGATAAAAAAATTGAAACTCCGCTTTCAACATTCCCTAACGCCCCCCTCGTTGCCACCCCCCTCCCCTCGTTGGAGAAGAAATAGAAGTCCTCGTATTTTAACATTCCTCCTGTATCACCCATACTTATTTTCGTCTAATTTCTTCCATTTTTAGAAATCGCAGCCCGGTGTTGCAAACGTGGTTGCACCCACCACGACATCGAAGCCTTTTGTTGTGGAGTCGACCCCTCAACGCTGATTGAGCCCAACAACAAAACTCCCAAAACTTCTTCAATCTCCGTCGAACCAGCCTCAGTACAAATGGAAAAGAAATTTTCGGATGAAGAACAACCAGAGCTAGCTGCACTTTGGAAACCTTTCTACTTTGTCTAATAGGGCTTTTTTAGGGGTAAAAAATTTTTTCTTATGAGGCTGCGCTTTGTTAATACCATGTACTTTGTTTTATTTTTTAGTAAAAGTAAAAATTATACAATGTTGAAAGCAAAATTTGAAATAGTAGAATATTTTTTGAAGTTTCACAAAAGGCTGCTCAATTGATTTTTTTCAGGAAGAACAAAAATTTATGCCCCCTGAAAATCAAAAAAATTTCTTTAAAACCACTAAAGGGATCAAACATGGTGGTGTCAAGGTTGCTTCACAACTTATCCACTGCATTTTGGAGCGCCAACTTTTTTATACTCTTCTCGTGAAACAGATTATACTGTGTAGTTCAATTTTTGTAAAAATGTAACTTGTTGAGTTTGGTTTAAAAAGACTAAAAATAGAATTTTTAGCCAAAAAAATCGCATTTTTTTGCAAAAATAGCCATTTTTTTGATTATTTTTGTCACTTTTTTTAAGTTTAAAAATGTCACTTTTTTTATTGAAAAACTTGTGAAAATTTGTGTTCACTTTTTATATGTTCAAATCTATTTGTTTTAAGTATTAATAAATAAATTGCATGTTTGTGTTTTAACCAATCGTCTCTGCATATACAAATGAAAATAGACAATTGGATAACTGCTGCACTTAAATAGCAATTTTGAGATATTATCAAATTGTATCATTCTTCAAATTAAGCTATTTAGTTTCTTTGTTGAATATAAAAAGTGGAAAAATTATTTTGCATGCAATTTAAAGAAATGTTTTTGTGCGAAAAATAATAACTAGGGTGACCGAATGCGTGTTTAAGAATGAGTGCAGAGTATAATGAAGATGGGTGCAAAAAGCCTAGGCTTAGGCCTAAGCCTAGGCTTAAAGTACCAGTACACTTTTGGGGTAATGATGTCATGTAATAGAGCACAAAATTTGGAGCATTTTTTGTTTTTACGGCACTACTTGAAAATCTAACGCTAAAAAGTTATGATTGAAGCAAAATTGAAATTTTTGAATTCAAATGAGTTTGAACATTGAAGCGAAGAGCCGGAACTCAGGCATCAATCAGATTGGACGAACGCATGGACGGACGAACGCACGTACGTACGGACGAACATATGAACGAATGTACGTACGTATGGACGACATACGAACTGATGAATGGACTTACGAGCGAACAGACGGATGGACGTACGTATGGACGAACTGACCGACGGACGTATGAATGACGAACGTACGGACGAATGGAGGTACGCACGGACTAACGGACGAACTGACAGACGTGCGGACAGACGTACGGACGCACGGACACAGGAATAGGTTTTTTATATTTATAATATTCACTCTTCTTTCAAACCAAAAGAAGTACCATCTTTTCCAATTTCTTGATCGTTGGTCAAAAATTTCAAAATTTTCTTTTAAAAAATGTTAACAAATGCCAACAATTGGGAAGGGTTAAAAATTTTGTTGAGAATCAAAAATATTTTAAAAAATGAACTTTGATCAACTTTTCGTCCTAGAACAAAACTCTTTTGACATCACTTTGTATCGAAACAATGAGTTATTTTCCATATTTTCAATGAGATAATAGCTCAAGTAGAAAATGTTGTCAGAAAGATAATCATTTTGTCATTCAAAAAATGATATTTTCGAACCCATTTTCTGATTCTACGCATAAAAACGAGGGGTATGTCAATTTTGGACAAAAAGCTCTATTTTACAGCAATGCCTTCTCTAGCTGCTACTATCTCAAAATTTTAAAGGATCAGTCCACTCGGAAAAAAGTTGCCATATATTCGGAAGATTCATGAAAAATGAAGCATTTTGTTTTTACGGCATCTTCTGAATCGTTTTAGTTTTTGAGATAATTGTGAGTGAAGTTTAGATTGTTTATTACAACGAAAACATGAACCCACGTCTCAAATCCCTGATTCAATCAAAAGTTGTTTATTGACAAGAAAATAATTTGAATTTCTTGAGTATTTAGGGAAAAGTAAATATAGAATTTTTCTCAACTCAATGAAACGAATAAGATGGCACAAAAATTATCCATTTGAAAATCGTTCTGGGTTATTGAAACGTTAATTTGCTAAAAATTTTCAAATATTTTCGTTTCAATAACCCAAAATAAGTTTCAAATTAATAATTTTGATGTCATTTTATTTGTTACATTGAGCTGAGAAAATGCTATATTTACTTTTTCCTAAATATTCAAGAAATACAAATTATTTTCTTGTCAATAAACAACTTTTGATTGAATCAGGAATTTGAGACCTGGGTTCATGTTTCCGGTGTAATAAACAATCTAAACTTCACATGCAATTATCTCAAAAACTAAAACTATTTAGGGCCAATTTCGGAGTTCAACAGCGCTGTTACAGCGGAACAGCGCTGTTCAGTTTCGACAGCGCTGTTACAGCGCTGATCAAATTGAACAGCGCTGTCTGATTTGAACAGCGCTGGGCCAATTTCCGAGTTCAACAGCGCTGTTACAGCGGAACAGCGCTGTCGAAACTGAACAGCGCTGTAAACAGCGCTGTTGAACTCGGAAATTGGCCCTTAGAGGGCGCCGTAAAAACAAAAAATGCTCCATTTTAAATGAACTTTTCGAATAGATACAAATTATGGCAACTTTAAGCCTAAGTCTAAGCCTAAGCTTAAGCCTAAACCTAAGCCTATGTCTAAGCCTAAGCCTAAGCCCAAGCTTAAGTCTAAGCATAAGTCTAGGTCTATGTCTAAGCATAAGCCTAAGCTTAAACTTAAGCCTAAACCTAAGTCTATGTCTAAGCATAAGCCTAGGCCTAATCATAAGCCTAAGCCTAGATCTATTTTAGGCAACTTTTTTCCGAGTAGACTGGTCCTTTAAATTTTTTGTCATTTTATTCAAAACCTACGCAGACAATATTTTGTTGTTGTTGAAACATAACAACACATGCGTGAGGAGGTCTTGTACCAAAACATGCAATATTCTAGCCTACACTTTTTATGTTCTCTATGTATTTTTCTGCTCGATTTCATTTTTCTTAAAATATGATTAGGGAGCAAAAATAAATATGCCACTGTTGACGTTTCCATGGTTAATCTGGTTAGCTTTGAAAATATATAGGATTATCCTGCAACAAATATATTCATGGAATGTTTTAAAATCTACTGGTGGACATAAAAATCATCAAATAAGTGATCTCAAGTACTAGAGGGTGAGCAAAAAAACCGTACTTTTGCATTTTTTGGCGAAAATGTTTCAAAAATTTTTTTTCAAAAATCGCATGAAAATACCCCTTATAGGTGATTTTTGAAAAAAAATTTTGAAAAATTTTCACCAAAAAACGCAAAAGTACGTTTTTTGGCTCACCCAAAAAAACATAAAGTTTCTTAAAATTCAAAAGTTCGATCATAATGGAATCGAACCTGGCTGCCTCAACGTTGCCTAACTTGCCAGATCGGACGATTACCTTCTTTATCTATTACGCTATTTTCTCCTAGTTTTTTTAGTGATCGCGTGGAACAGACAGTATTTATAAAATTTTTATTGACATTAAAATAAATAAGCATATGACATAAAGGATTTCAAATTTAAATATAGGCCAAGGCATAAAACACAGCAAGCGAGAACGACAAGAAGCAATAATATTTAGCAGAGTGCACAATAAAAAAGAAGTCATTTTGAATGAAGAGGCTTAGGCTTGGGCTTGGGCTTGGGCTTAGGCTTGGGCTTGGGCTTGGGCTTGGGCTTGGGCTTGGGCTTGGGCTTAGGCTTGGGCTTAGGATTAGGCCTAGATTAGGCTTAGGCATAGACTTAGGCCTAGGCTTAAGCTTAGACTTAAGCCTAGACTTAGGCTTAGACTTATGCCTAGGCTTTGGTCTAGGCTTAGACTTAGGCCTAGGCTTATGCCTAGGCCTAAGCTTAGGCCTAGGCTTAGGCTTAGACTTATGCCTAGGCTTTGGCCTAGGCTTAGACTTAGGCCTAAGTTTAGACTTAAACTTAAAGGGGTAACAATCATGGCAGGATCTCAAAAAGAAAATTTTTTTTTAAATTTTTGAAAAAGATACGTTTCTAGGGATAATTTTATGCGAGAAATCGATTTCGCGCATTCCCGAAACATGAAAACGCTTCCTTGACCCTGATTCAGGGAATAGGGTGGGTGTATTGAAGCAAAAATCAAACATTTCGGATTTTTATGAAAAAACCCGTCAATTCTTAGGTTTTTCTAGGCAGGGAATCGATTGCGCACATTCCCGAAGCATGAAAACGCTTCCTTGACCATGTTTCAGGGACTGTAAATGCTTCCTTTACCGAAAAAAACAAAAATCCAAGATAAACGATACGAAAAATCCAAAATTTTGAATAAAATAAAATAACCCCTAGAAACGTATCTTTTTCAAAAATTTTCTTTTCGAGATCCTGCCATGATTGTTACCCCCCCTTTAAGCCTAGGCCTAGGCTTAGGCCTAGGCTTATGCTTAGACTTAAGCTTAGATTTAGGCTTAAGATTTTGAAAAAAGATGGGGGAAGATGTCCCTCCTCGCCCTTCTGTGGACTTTGTTTTGCAATTTTTCACACCATATCCTTCACTCTACTTGGAAAATTTTTTTTTGAAACTTTTTTTACAGATCCCTCTTTAAAAATTTCTTTTTTATACCTTTCCTTATTTAAAATGAAGAAATTCCATACGAAAAAATGATTAAAATAATTTTTTGGCTCTATTGTTTGGTCTATTTAAGTCATTGTTAAAATATGGCTTTTCTATCGGCTGAGTTAAATTTAACATGATCTAATCAGTTTTATTGTCTAACAAAGGTTAGTTTTTGGTCATTTGGTAAATGTTTTAATTATCCTAAAATTTCTAAAATTGAGTTTCTTTTGTTTTCTCGAAGCTAATCGAAAATCAAAATTTGAAAAAATACAATTTTTGAACTTAAGAAAAGTGAGTAAACACAAAAACATTTAATATTTCTTCCAATAAAAATAGAAAGGAATAAGCCTAAAATTTAAATAAAATTTAGAATCCGAAATTTAGAAACCCGAAATTGAGAAAATCCTCTTTCTTAGACTCAGGCTTAACCTTAGCCTGAAGCTTAACCTGATGTTTAGCCTAGGCTTAGCCTCAGGCTTACTCTGAACATTAGCCTGAGGCTTAGCCTTAGACTTAGCCTTAGGGTTAAGGCATAAGGTTTAAGCCTTAAGGCCTTTATTTATGTTAAACATAAGCTTTTTAGACTTATTATTTAAAGGTCTAAATCTAAGCATAAGCCTAAGCCTAAGCCTAGGCCTAAACATAAGCGTAAGTATAAGCATAAGCCTAAGCCTAAGCTTAAGTCTAAACGTAAGTCTAAGCCTAGACTTAAGTCTAAGCATAAGCCTAAGCCTAGGCTTAAGTCTAAACGTAAGCCTAAGCCTAGGGTTAAGTCTAAGCCTAAGTCTAAACATAAGCCTAAGCACAGGGGTGCCAAGTCTGCTGATTTGTCAGAAAAGTGATGATTTTGAGATATCAAATCTGGCAAAATCTGATTTTTCAGTGTCAAATCTGATTTTTGAGATGCGAAATTTTGTCAAATTTATAAGAAATATAATGGAAAATTAGCATTACGCTCCTAAAATCTGATTTTTGAAGTCAGATTTACTGATTTTGAAAAAATGTTCTTGGGTTCCTGCCTAAGTATAAACCTAGGCCTAAGCCTAGGCTTAAGCCTAAGTCTAATCATAAGCCTAAGCCTAGGCTTAAGTCTAAGCATAGCCCAAGCCTAATCCTCTTCATTCAAAATCACTACTTTTTGAACATCTTACATTTGATTTTTTTCATCTTACATTTGATGAGTCAAAAATGACCCCTCCCAATTTTTATTATCCTTCGAAAAATTCACAAAATTTCGAAATCTTCACTCCCTACTATTTCCGGGTCAAGAAATCCCGCGCAAATCAGCGACCTCATGCATCCTCAACCATCTTCGAGACTTACAAATTGCGTCACTCACACAAGGTCAAGCTACCCACATCCGTTCGAATTCCGAGTGATCAACCTCAAGAATTCGAGATTAGCGCTCGAGAGAATCGAGAATGAATGGCTGAGGTCACCGGAAAAAAAGAAGAGCGATTAGATTATGCAATTCGACTGTCCGATCGGAAATGCATGTGCATACATGAGTGGCACGTGCCCGGGATTTTTGGCGCGCGAATACAGGAAGCTACTTGTTGCGTAATGGTATAAGATATGGTGTCCATGAAATGAGGATAGTTGTAGATGATTGATTTATAGATGATCAACGATCAAATTTTATAATAGTTCAATTTGTGAGAAATACAAAATTTTGAAACACTTCCCTGATTCAGGGAAAAGTGATTTTGTAGCGAAAATGGTTATTTTTGGGGTTTTTTAGGGGTAAAAACATGCGGGAAATCCGAATTCGACATTTTCAAAGCAAAAAAACGCTTCCCTGATCCAGGAAAGACTTGTGTATTGAAGTGAAAAGTCGCAAAAATCGCATTTTGTGGATGAAAAAATCCTGAATACGGCACTGTTCTGGCATAAAATTTCATTTTTTGGGAAATTAGTACATGTTGGATTTTCGCTTCAATATACACTCTTATTTCCCTGAATCAGGGTCAAGGAAGTATTTTCAAGATTCAGGAATGCGCGCAATCAATTTTCGTATGAAATTATCCCCAAAAATGTGATTTTGAGGGAGAAATTTCAAAAATTTTCTATTTTCGCTTCAATACACACATCTATTTCCCTAAATCAGAGTCAAGGAAGCATTTTCACAAATGCGCACAATCGATTTTTCGCATGATTTTACCCCTATATAAGCTGTTTTGACAAGAAAATTATTTTCAGAGATTAGTCCTTAATTCTTACTCTCCTTTAATGTCCGTCATAAGATTGTAGGTTTTCTATGAAATATGCGTATATTAAGCACATTAAAAAACTTTTGATGCGAATCTTTCGAATATTCTTACGCCATTTATCAACGAACAAGTCTAGTGTGGGCACAGAAAAAAACTTTCCACGTGGTCTATCATCGAGTCTTGAGCCAAGTCATACGGAAACTTTTTATCTGATAACAAAATAAAGTTTAACAAAAAAAGATCAGACAGTCACGGGGTTGTGTTTTACACAAGATAAATTTTCGCATGAGCGAAATTGATTTTTTTTCGAAAATTACAAATTTGTATAAAAACTAGCTGATTTATCGTGTTTAAAGGATCAGTCTACTAAGAAAAAACGGCATACACAAGAACGGGGACGAATCGACGGAACGAACAAGAACGGGACACAAAAACGGGACGATGAAGGGAATTACAAGCACAATTGCCGTCCCGTTCTTGTTATCCCGTTCATCCTTACACTTAGGCGAGGAATCGATTGCGCACATCGAAAAATTCTGAAAATTTTTTCTGGGGGTCAAAAAATGGAAAAAATTGCGTCAAAATTAGGGGTTATAAGTTTTAACCATAACACCCCGGAAAATTTTTCAGAATTTTTCGATGCGCGCAATCGATTTTTCGCATAAAATTACCCCTATAGGGTCACTTGTTAAAAAAATTCAAAAAAATTTTCTACCCGACCCTACTCTACACCCCCCTTTAATATTTGAAACTTTTTTGCTGCAATTGAAAATTGATTTCTTTAATGACTCAAGGCATCTAATTTGGTCTAGCATGAAAAATTTATGTAATTTATGACGTACTAGGAAAAAAATAGATGTAGTTATAAGAATAATTAAGCCAATTTGTGTTTTTGATAGAATGTACAACTTTTGCAAGAGAGATTTGAATTTTTTATTACTCATATTTGTTACGTAAGGGTGCGTTCAAGCTAACGGTAAAAAGATATGAGCAAAACAAAATAATGAAAAAAAACTTTCAAACAAGTTTAAATATTGAAGCGAAGAGCCGGCACTCAGGCATAAATGAAATTTCTCATTGAAACGATTGAATAAATCATTATAAAATTCAAATTCCTTGATGATTTAGCAAAAAAGAAAGATGGGATCTTTTATAACTCATATAGACGAATGAAATGACACAAAAATTATTGAATTTGAAGAATGTTTTGGGTTATTGAAACGAAAACATGAATCAGAATTTTCGTTTCAATAACCCAAAACAATGTTCAAATAGAATAATTTTAGTGTCAATTTGTTCATTTCAATTAGCTATACAAATTGTTGCAATGTTCATTTTATGAAAATTTAAAAAATTGATGCAAAAATCGATTTTCCCGCAAAAAATTCAAACAAGTTTGTGTATTACAACGAAATGCATGAGCAATTTCAAAAGCAATTATCTCAAAAACTACAACGATTCAGAACATGGCGTAAAAACAAAAAATGCTCCATTTTTCATGAATTTTCCGAATATACCATTTTTCATATGATTGTAACTGACTGAACTGGTCTTTTAATTTTCACCACTTGCTATGAAAACCTTTCTGTTTCAAAGAAAAACCTTATAAACTTTTTGTTTGTTTTTGCTCGAGCTTTTGAGTTTTTATCCTAAATATCACTAAACGATTAAATGGCATAGTTTTTTTGAAATCTCTCTGCGGATTTACGTAATAAACATGAGGAAGAAAAATTCAAATCTCTTGCAAAAGTTGTGCATTCTATTAAAAACACAAATTGGCTTAATTTTTTTATAGCTACATCTGTTTTTTCGAATTAGTGGTAAGTCGAGACGTTTAGCGCCGCTTCTAGTGTCTCGACCACCTGTTCGAAACGTTTAGTGCGTAGCCTTATACGACTTGGAATTTCAATCGCCACTTTTTCTATTTAAAAAAAGCTTCCTCGAATCGTTCAAATCGCTGTCTAAAATTATCCCAAAAAGTGGTTTCTTTTTTACGCAAGATTACTTCCGCTTGATAAAACGCGAAAAAAGGCCAAGTTTTATCAAGATCTTGTGATTTTTTTAAACACTCTAGTTTCTTGAAATAGCGCATCACGAGAAAATTATGTTTTTTATTTTCTGTACTATGCACTTTCAACCACGTACAAGGCTGTGCTCCTAGCAGGGGAATTCTTGCAGCTGGCACTGATCTTAAAAATTGATTAGATTAGTTTGTCCTGCAAGGAAGTATGCAGACCCATAGCTACGTTAGGGCCTCAATGGTGTAGGCAGAAGGGTCGGCTAGAGGGCACTTACCCAAAAAAGACCGATTTTCCAAAAAACATAAGGAGACCCTTATGTGTAAGGATTTTGGAGCTATTGTGGGGGGAGTCAGGGGGAGTCGCCCCAGGATCAAAAAAACATAGGGGGAGCCTTATATGTAGGAATTTTGGAACTATTATGGATCAGGTCGTCCCCCACTCTCATGGGGTGGGCCCACTGATGGGCTCACTCCATGAGGGGGGGGGGACGACCTCCAATTCCTGGAGAATATTTTCTCTTGAGGATCAAGATGTTTTTTCGTTTTTGAAAATTTTTGAAAAAGATCCATTTTTTTCAAAACGCTTCCCTGACAAGGGACATGCACGAAGTGACGCATGAATTTTTTCAAGGTCCTGTATATTCTGAAAGAGCATATCCGATAACCCTTTAGAAATAACAAAATTAGCTGCTATAACTCTAATCCTGAAAAGATAAAAAATTTTTAAGAAAAGGCAAAAACTTTTGGACGGCAAGGGTAGTTGAACCCCTGATCATCCGGTCATTGGCCTGCAACCGATCCACTGATCCATCCTGCTTTTTGATTGAATGGATCATTTTTTACTTATATAGTAGTGTATATTTTTTATCTCTATATTACCAGGATTAGAGTTATAGCAGGCAATTTTGTTATTTCTAAATGGTTATCAGATATGCTTTTTCAGAATATACATGACTTTTTTTGAAAAATTTATGCATCACTTCGTGCATGGCCCATGTACAAACGATTCAGGGGGAGAGTAGGCGGGTTTAATGAAGCGAAAATGTTCTAAAATTCGAATTTGCGTAAACCGGGTGTTCACGGGGTTTTTATAGACTCGGTTAGCACATGCTATCACTTTATATCACAGTGTATAAGCTTTGCTCATAAAAATAAACACTTTTTATGCGTATGCAATTTTTGACCAAAAAATCATTTCTTGGCAACACGCGTCACTAGGTCTCGGTTATTTCGGAAATTATAACGTAAACTCCTCGCAAAATGTCATGCCATTTTCTAACTAGGCTATATAAAAATCTAGAAAATCTCCATAAACAAATCAATTGGACCATAAATTGTGTGTTTTACAGGGTGTGCGGAAATTATCCGTCTCTCTAATGTCGGATACTTTTCACCATAACTGTTGATACGAACATCAATTCATCGTGAGCTTGGTGTCATTTTAAAGCTGGTGTCATTCTAAGTTTTAAAATGACACCAAGATCATGATGTATAGATGTTCATATCAATTTTTTTCTAAATGAGACGAACAAAATGACATACGTCATTTAAACAAGAGTATTTTTACGAATTACCACCAGTACTAGATAAAAATTGTATGATCTTGTAATAATTGTATTCATAGTGCAGTGGTTAGCGCGTCAGGGATGTATTCCAAAGATCGAGTGTTCGAATCCTACTGGAGTCGAATTGTTTTTACCTATGTTTGGATTTGTTAATATTCTACGTCACTAAGACTTTGTTCAGTGAACCTTTGTTTTTTCCATTGTTTACGTCACACACCAAATCTGAAATCAGACATAGTGCAAATGTGCAATCCCTGATAGGATAATACAATGAAAAAAGATTGCATGAAGTCTTAGTCACTACAACAGAGGTTTTGAACCTTTAAACCCTTACCTAGGCATGCAAATTTGAATGGGCTGTTGGAGCAATTTCGAGAAGTGTCTACGAAGATTAAAAAGAAGAAAGGAAGAAGGGGCTTAAAATAGTAGTAGTGGAGTCACTTCGAGAATGGAAATAGAATTGTATTTAGGAGTCATTGTCTTAATGTCCGTGACATCAAACTGAAAGTGAAAAAAGTAATCAGGCGAGTAGAGTTTCAAGAAACAAATGCAGAAAATTACGAGGAAAACCACCTTGATCTCCCTTCAATTTTTCGTCGAGTACGACGTCATATCTTTCGTCAGACGGAAGATTGAACATGTGTGATCCATATCTTCCCTGCATCAGGGTCAGCGAAGCGTTTTCAGCCAAAGTGATTGTCACAAAAATGGAGTCCAGATTCCCAAGAAAATTTTGGTATTTTGGGTTTGGTATGTTTGGGCACAAGTTTTTGAATTAAAGACAGGTTTTGGGGTTCATGCTACGATAAAAATATCGAAATTCACAATTTCTCAAGAAAAAATTAGCTTTAACTCAAAAACTTGTGTACGAACATAACAAATCCACTATACCAAAATGTTCCTGGGAATCTGAGCTCCATTTTTTGTGACATCATTTTGACTGAAAGCCCTCGTAAATGGATTAAAAGTACCGATCTTTGTCAGGGGCAAGAGAAAAATCAGAGTATGCCTCAAGGATTGGAGTAGAACTGTTTATTGAAGCGAAAACTTGCTATAGGTGTCTATATAAAAGTTGTAGGGCAGATCACCACCATTCTTATGAATGGTGAACGGTGTTTCAAAACAATTCCTACGAGGATATATACCAATTGCAAGAAAACCATAAAATTTTCTAGGGGAGCCACCAAAATTGAGTTCTGGAAACATATTAAAACATTTGTTTAAAACTAAAATTTATTATGTTGTTATGAATTTTCAGAATTTAGGTGCATCAGCTTGTAAGTATTAAGGATTAGTCAGATACACCTCTATATTGAAAGTGGGATTAGTAAGACAATAAATGAACCGGTTTATATCTTAACCGAGCAATTACTACGAATGCACTTTTGCAGTTGATTGTTATACTGGTAAACAAAGCTCTATTTTTACATATTTTATGATACTGATCTTATGTTAGCATGACGTTGCTGCAGGGAATTTTGAAGTTTCACTATAAAAATTTTTTTCAGCAGTTTTATGTTTTGTATTGTGTTGTTCAATAAATATGACGCATTTCAGAATTAAGACGGATCTTTGCAATAACTTCTTTCGAGGGGGTTCTATGCGAAAAATCGATTGTACGGATAGCCGAGAAGCGAAATAAAATGACACTAAAATTATCAATTTTGAAAATGGTTGTGGGTTATTGAAACGAAACCATGAATCAGGGCTTTCGGAGCATTTTTGTTTTTACGACAACCTCTAAATCGTTGTAGTTTTTGAGACAATTGCATTTGAAATTGTTCATGCATTTCGTTGTAATACACAATTTGTGTATTACAACGAAATGCATGAGCAATTTCAAACGCAATTATCTCGAAAACTACAACGA
>JAQGBS010000226.1:0-25180 GCA_034698545.1 Acrobeloides obliquus | reverse complement strand
GCTAATAATGGTTAGATAGGAACGGTATAAATCAGCAAATGTATAGTAAATGATGATAAGCATGAAAAATGCTGTAACTGCAGCTAATGTGTACCTAAAGTTATTAATATTCAGATGAATTATGGATAAAAGGAAGCCCTTCCCCACCGCTATTTTGTCCACATTCCTTTGCAAATTTTCCAAATCATGATACTCTTTTTCATGCCCTCTCTATCTTTTCACAAAAATTTTGTAAACAATTTCTACCCTTATCAAATTCCTTGATTTAATCAGCTAAGGAGATTTTGGATCCGGGTTAAAATTTGCATTTTTGTTGCAAAATTACTATTTTTTCTAAACATGCCCACTCTAATATGCTTTTTAAAATTGTGGCTAGGCTAATTTCTGCTTGTATAAAAATTCTAAACGTTACCAAATTTTTCTGACACATCGCCAAAATGAAAATAAATACAGTGCATTTGCCAAACATATTAATAATGCACTTAGCTTCATTGCTTTTGGTGTAACTGTCCAATGATATAAACCATAAGCTAAAATGGAAAAAATAAAAAGTTGAAGCAGCGACGAAGGATTTTGATTTATTAGTTCCTTAATCAATATACTCTGTTTCCCGTTGTACTTCGTAAAAAGTGGACACACCATAACCTAGTGGATAAGAAAGCCACCTGTCCGATCTGTCAAGTTAAGCAATGATGGGCCCGCAAGTTCGATTCCCAGTGGGGTAAAAATTTTGATTTTCAAGTTTTTTATTTTTTTTATTTCAAAAAATTTTTTCTCTCTATAAAAATCAAACAGATTTTTTGAAGATTAACAGTTTTATCTCACCGGGGATCGAACCTCGCTCCCTAGGTTCAATCAATCCCTCGGTGGGGTAAAATCAAATTTTCTGAATATCTAAATTCCTGTATTCCACTACACTCACTACTCCTTACCCATTACAAAATAATATAAAGTTGTAAATAATTTATGCCTTGGCGCCATTCTTGTTGTCAATGTCATAATTCCCAAAAATGCCACCGGTAGTGTAAAAATAAAAGGGGCTTTATTGCGAAAAGAATCCGTAGCCAAATAAACAATCGTTACCATACCACTATAGCCTAGTCCAATCTGTGTTGGACCGCTCATTTTCTACTTAAAAAATCATATGAAAGTGTTAAAGGTGGGATGCCATCAATTAAAAATTTGAATTCCCACTAGAGCAAGATTTCGTTTCAATACACAGACTTATGACGGAAAATTTTATTTTTGCATTTTATTTTTAAATTTTCTTAAAATAAACGTTGTAGCAATTTTTATAACTCTATAAGTTAATAAAATGGCACCAAAATTATCCAATTTGAACATTATTTTGGGTTATTGAAACGAAAATTCTGATTCATGTTTTCGTTTCAATAACCCAAAACAATGTTCAAATTGGATAATTTTGGTGTCATTTTGTTCGTCTCATTTAGCTATAAAAATTGCTACAATGTTCATTTTATGAACATTTAAAAAATTGATGCAAAAGTTGATTTTGCTTCAAAAGTCTGTGTATTGAAATGAAATCCTGCTCTGGCGGGAATTAAAATTTTTAATTGATAGCTCCCCACCTTTAAGCACAAAATAAAGCACAAAATTTTCATTAGACATAGTTCGAAAAGTTTTCGTCTTTTGTTGTTATTTGAAAATTCATAAAATTTTGATCTACTTTTGATTTTTATGTTGACTTATCTTAGAATTTATCATCAAAATCTATAGAATTTGTCATCAAAACAGTTAATAAAAAAATATGAATTCCATAAAAACAACAAAAAAATGCAACTTTTTCTACCAAACTGTCTTTTAAAAATAATAAATGGAAAAAAATCTTATAAAAAGTCAAATTAGACAAATGCATTTTTGAAAAATAATTCACTGGCTAACCATTCTAGAAGATCTTTGCTCAACTGCTGAGCATAAATAATAAAATAAGAGCAACAAGAAAACAAAATCGATTGGTTTCACTTGTTTTTCTAGACTTCCTCTCACTTCTATACGCTATGACGAAATGCGTGTAATGAAAAGTGTGTGAAAATTGGATTTTTTGATAAATAAACAAAAATTATCATTATTGTTGTTTCCGTATATATTTGAAAAAATAAAAGATTAGTAATATATGATAAATAATACAGGGTATATAAAAACCGGAATTTGGACGATTTTTTCATGTTTTTTCGACTCGAAAATTTGTTCAAAAATGACCTTATTAGGATTAATTTTATGCGGGGAATCGATTCTGCGCATTTCCGAAGCTTGAACATGCTTCCCAGATCCTGATTTAGGAAAGATGTATTTCATGGTGTTGGTGGATGTTTACTTTCTCAAGACCTGCATCTCTGGTCGAGAGAATGATCTTTGAAAGAGATGACCTTTTTACTAATTAAGCATTCACCGACATCTCTACTCTTCACATTGTTGTTTTTAATATACAATTTGTATTGTTGCCATAACATTTATGGTTCTTTTTTAATTGTGAAAAATTTATTTAACTTTTATAACATATACACAAAAATTAAAGCTCATTTTAATGAATGTATAACACATGGGAAATATATCTCCAAAATTAAAAAAAAGTTGATTTGCTTTTCTAAAACAAAAAACCGGATGCGTAGCTATTTGAGTGAGGTAGTACATAAATTTTGGGCTCTCATGAGTAGGGGAGGGTCCAGATCATAGGTGAAAAGGGGGTCCAGACCCTCTTTATCTATGATTCCTGCGGTCTTATATTGCCCATGTGCGTTTAAACATTGAGATCTAAATAGATTGGCTTATTTGACCCAGAAGAATCATGTATTGTGAAGCATAATAAGTAGAAAGAACCAGCACATTAATATGCGAAAACACAAATCCAGCATGACACAAAAGTAGCAACGAATCCGAAAAGAAGAATAATCCATAGCCCAAAAAGCGGATAAGGTTATTCTGTAACAAAAATAATATAATTTTTTTAAACCTTTCTAATACCTTTTGCCTAGGTGGTTGAGTTTTAGACCCGTTAAAGTACAACGATCCGCTTAAAACAAGAGCAGTACCCAAAATAAACGCATATACCATTAAAATCAATGTCGGTATTGGGTTTGAAAAAAATTGTGGGATCAAAAAGAAGTGACTCATACAGAATCCATAAACCAAGACCAAAAAGGCTAGTTCATACGAAACCGATCGGATTTTGGGCCCAAATCTAGCCTAAATTTTTTTTGTTTCTTTATGAAGGCGACTAATTTATGACTATTTACCATATATAGAAGATGTCCGATTGCAAAAGCTATAGCGCCAGGAATTAGGCCTTCATCATATAGACCTAATAAGAAGTCACCGATGCCACCAAAAACCAAGCCCAATGCTTGGAACAGCTTATCGTCGCCTTTTAAGTGCCCGTGGCCTTGGAAAACAAGTGCCGCTAGTGTCCATATTGGAATGGTTTTCCTTAAATTTTAAGCTTTATGATTTCATTCGAATTCCGTTGGTCGGGTGTATAAAACGGCGTAATTTGAGAAGGGGACTTTGGGAGACCGAACCACGAAAATGCTTTCCTGATCCTAATTCAGGAAAGGAGGTGGGTGTATTGAAGCGAAAATGAACCAAAACTCGAATTATCGCATAAAAACCTGCGGTCTAAGGGTTTTTCTAGGCGAGGAATCGATTGCGCGTATTTGCGAACCATGAAATTCCAAACTTCTAGACCGACGATTTATCAAAGAAAATCAGAATTTTTGCATTTTTGCTTCAATAACCCAACTCTTCCCTGGATCAGGGTCAGAGCAGCTTTTTCATGGTTCGCGCAATCGATTTCCAGCCTAAAAAAACCCCTAGACCACCGGTTTTCATGCTAAAATTCGAGTTTTTGTTTCATTTTCGCTTCAATACACCCACCTTCTTCCCTGAATTAGGAAAGCATTTTCAAGATTTGGTAATGCGCGCAATTGATTCCTGACATAGAAAAACCCCTGGGGAGTCATTTTGCAAAGATTCGACGTAACGACAAAAGCCGGGAAATTATTTATCAACCCAATACAACCTAAATATAGCTTAAACTTACAAAGTTGCATAGTACAGAGTGCTATGATATTGAAAACCATCTGTGTTAACATAAAAGGCAGAGATTAAGGTTAAATATGTAGGTAGCAAAAATGATGAAGTCATTGGACACTTGAAGCCTCAGATTTTCACGGGATGTACACCTGTAATTGAAAACAAAACATTTTAAATAAATTAATATAAGACCAAAAGAATTAGAAGTTTTGGAGACCCATCCAAACAATACTATTTGCAGCTAATAAGGTCTACTGTGAAGATTCAGAGGGTCCCAAAATGCATTTGAGTAATCTCTGAAGTCTCTTGATACACTGAGCTTCAAAAGGGCCTAATAACTGTATAGGGTGTTCCTATAGTTCGTGTACACCCTAAAAATTTTTTCATGATAGAAAGCTTTTCACAAAAAGTGATGTTCTATAAAGTTGTTCGTCGTGATCTCAGGAACAACTTTGTAAAAAATCACTTTTTGTAAAAAGTTTTCTGTCATGAAGAAAATAAAATTAATTAGGATGTACACGAACTTTAGGGACACCCTGTATACAGATATTTTTTGAAGGGGGTCTTCAAAACTTTTAATTTTGGCCTTATAAAATAGATTGTAAAACCACGTGGCAAAATTTTAAAGTAAATATATGGTTTTTGCATGCTGATAATCAAAAAAGTCAATTGAATCAAAACCACGTGCGGAGACAACCCAATAACAAAAATTTTATCATCATACAACCATTGCAACTAGAACCTAGGGCCTCCTCTTGAAATAGACGTCACCATTGGCATAAACAACGTGACCAACAGCTGACCGAAGTTCATTGAGACTAGCCTTGAGAACGCGACTTGTTCTGCTAGACTACAAATATTTTTTCACTGAGCAGATTAGCCAACAGCTAATCTTATTTAGAGTGAAAGGCAAAAAGTTGACAACAAAAATTTAGTATGCAAAATTTTCCCATGACAACGAGGAGTTTTGATTAGCTTGTTTTGGCAGACATGTTGGATATGGAAAATAAACAAGAAAAAAATTGGATTATTTTGTTCAGAATTGGGGAAAAATTTTCAAGCCGAAGATTAAGCAACATATTGGACAAATATAGGGAGCCCAGATTTCACCATTTACAGGGTGGCCAAAAAAAACCGCACTTTTGCGATTTTTCGAGCAATTTTTTGCCAAAAAAAATTTTTTTAATTTTTTTCAACATGACCCTGTGGGGGGTTTTTCTATGCGAGGAATCGTTTGCGCGCATTGAAAAATCTTCAAAATGCTTCCTTAACGATGAAATCGTTAAAAAACCCAGAATTTTTCTTTTTTTTCAAATTTTTAACGATTTCATGGTCAAGGAAGCGTTTTGAAGATTTTCAATGCGCGCAAACGATTCCTCGCATAGAAAAACCCCCACAGGGTCATTTTGAAAAAAATTTAAAAAAATGTTTTTTGGCAAAAAATTGCTCGAAAAATCGTAAAAGTGCGGTTTTTTTTGGCCACCCTGTACACAGTTCCTTGGTTGATATAAGCATTTGCAAAGGTAGGATTCAATTCAACAGCTTTTGTGCAATCCGCTATAGCTTCGTTATATTTTCCTAAGTTGTTTTGTGCAACTCTTCTGTTGTAATAAGCATTTGCATAGGTTGGATTCAATTCAATAGCCTTTGTATAATCCGCTATAGCTTCGTTAGGAAAATATAGCGAAACTATAGCGGATTATACAAAGGTTATTGAATTAATAACTTTTTAAAAGAATCTATGTGGCTAATACACATTTAATTTAGCATAGGTTGGATTCAATTCAATAGCCTTTGTATAATCCGCTATAGCTTCGTTATATTTTCCTAATCCATATTGTGCATTTCCTCTTTTGTAATAAGCAACTGCATGCGTAGGATCCAATTCAATAGCCTTCGTATAATCCGCTATAGCTTCATTATATTTTCCTAAAATGTTTTGTGCATTTCCTCTGTTGTCATAAGCATTTGCGTCAGTATTTTCACTTCTTGGATTGCTTTTAATCTCTCTTCATTAATTTGTCTCCGATATATTGGGATTTGTCGAATGTTCACAGCTAGTGAGAATTTTAGTGAACGAAATACGTAATGCTTGATAACTGCATTACTGTTCTTAAAAATAGTATCTCCACGCTGTAGATCGTTTATGTTAAATTGATATGTTTTGATATTGCCCGGAAAATTCAATTGATTAACATGAGCATCGTTCAACAGTTCCGTATATTTAGAAATGTCTGACTCGGAGCTTATGATTTCAATAAATCTGTAAAATATCACCTTCTACAGGGTGGCCAAAAAAAACCGCACTTTTGTGATTTTTCGAGCAAATTTTTTCCAAAATGACCCTGTAACGGAGTTTTTCTATACGAGAAATCGTTTGCGCGCATTGAAAAATCTTCAACACGCTTCTTTGACCATGAAATCGTTAAAAATTTGAAAAAAAATGAAAAATTCTGAATTTTTTAACTTTTCATGGTCAAGGAAGCATTTTGAAGATTTTTCAATGCGCGCAAACAATTCCTCGCATAGAAAAACCCCCCCACAGGGTCATTTTGAAAAAAATTTAAAAAATGTTTTTTGGCAAAAAATTGCTCGAAAAATCGTAAAAGTGCGGTTTTTTTGGTTACCCTGTATATTGATCAAAAACTCACTTCTTAGAAATTGAAGACTATGGCATATATTTCTTACGTTTCAACTGTTGGATTATTTATATAATTGTGTAAATTGAATACAAAAACGGAAAGAAATAACTTTTTTACAATAAATGTAATCAAGAAAGAAAATATTGATTGAATCAAATAAGAACGATGCTCGTTCATCTTTAGTAACCACTCGTTGATTAACATAGAACTAATAGAAATATTGATATCTTTGAGAGGCATGAATTTCATTAATTGTGCGATGCTTTTTCCAAAGCGTTAAATGATTGCAAATATTTGGCAAACATTTTGGCAAACCATTTCCTGGTTTTCGCTTTAATGCTTTCTCATTATTTAAGATTTATATCAATCATTCTTTTGTAACACTATTTCTCGGAAATTTGCATTGTATTCCAAAGTCTTCGCCTCTGCGAACCACTATTTAAAGGAAAAAATTGTATGACAAAATCACTGTCTTTTCAGTTTAAATAAAATATTAAAAGAATATCAAATTTCTTTTCAAATTGTGAGCAACAGTTAAACTCTTTCGAAATTAGTGAGAAAAAATAGTCACTATTTTCCCTTGTAATGTTTTTTATTTGTTTGTAACATTTTGAAAAAATCTTTTGCAAAATATAATTTGCTAGGCATAATAAAAAAACTCCAAAAATCGAATCCTAACCTAAGATTAAGTTCAAGCCCAATCCAAAGCCAAACCCTAAGCAAGCAAAAATTTTAGAAAATTTTATGTTACAAGAAGGTTTTAAAAGGTTGCACGAAAAATTTTTGTTCTTTACTTGTTGTTCTTCAAATTTTATTTTCTTGCAAGTCTAGTTGAAGTTTGAAGAAATCTTATATTTTTTAATTTAGAGGAAAACACAACCAAAATTTCGTAGTGATGTGATTTTTTTGCATTTTTGAAAGCCCGTGATTTTTTGTTGATCAAAACAGCGATGTTTTTGAATATGAAATTCTTTGTCTTGTTCGATGGTTCCACTTTAAAAAAGTTATGGCAAATCAAGAATGTTCTACTGGTAAAGTCACAAATTTTATATGACTCATATACACAAAAAACTGACGATTTATCGATTTTAGCGACTCTACCCGTAATTTCATTAAATATTTCTTCATATGTGTAAAACGTTTTCTTTGTGAGTTAACAATTAAAACTTTTTGTTGGTATTTTTTATTTTAAAAAATCGATAAAGCAATGTTATTAAAGCAAAAATTTTTATTCTTCTTTTAACTTTTTTTCATATCGTTTAATGTTGTTTCAAAAATTCCCTCTGTTTTTTAAACTTAACTTTATTCTGAAAATAAGGGTGAATGCTAGCCGTCGTGACACGCACTTTTCGGCGCTAGCCGTTGTGCCGTTGCACTACGGCACAACGCTAGCAGTTGTGCCGGCACAACGTTAGCAGTTGTGCCGGTCGTGCCGCCGTTTTATAACAGCGGTACAACTCATGGCACAACTCGCGACACAACAGCTAGCATGCACCCTAAGCAACAAAAAACAAAAAGCCAAATATTTTTAAATATCAGGGAAATAATCTCCTTCATATATACGCACCAAAGACCACCTATTCGGCAAATTGGCGATTCTCCTAACCCAAAATCCAGAAGGTTTGCTATCGATCCACTCTTGGATTGATGTTTTTACGGATTCTTCCACTAGATACCTGAGGTCAACTTCGTTAAAGTTACTTGGTCGACCACTTTGGGGCAAATCCTTCAAATCATCCACGTTCTTTTCACTATTTCGGAATCTTTTAACCATTCTCGACAGGTCCAATCCAAAATCGAATCTTGGCCATAAAAAAAATATGCTAAAAATGATATAAAAATTGCTTTTGTTTTGAAACAAATGCGAACAACGATAAAAGATGCTCAATTTCGCTCAAAATAATCAAACTTGAAAACAGAAGGAGCTTTTAGAACAACCCTGTTCCAAACTGAACCGTACGTATCCGTACTGATCACTGTCAACCGTACGGATCCGTACGATTGACAATGATCAGTACGGATCCGTACGATTCAAATTAAGAACAGGCCATAGTGTTTAGATCGCTAGTCCTGTGAAAATGGAGCAAAAATCAACACTACTTTCTATTCCTTATAAACAAACCAAAGATCAATGTAGTCGCTGTAAATCTGGAAAAATCGCAAATTTACGTAAGTAATAACTTTATTCATAATACCTAATTCAAAAGAATCTCATCTTTTTTTGATGTCGGAAAATTTTTCTTTAGTATTCTATGTTTATCGTCTTGATATATATCACTATGATTCATTGTTGAATTTTGGATGGTATCGGTAGGCATGGAATTTTGACATAAACTAATAAACAAAATTAGTTTCTGTGATTGTTTATACAGACCGATTTATGATAAAACTTGTTGTCCACCATATCAAATTAGGTATATTTATTAATTTATTTAGAAATGTTATAACGTAATTTTTTCAAGATTGGATGTCCATCGATTTCAATTATCAAGATCGCAAAAACGAGTTCTTCGAAATATGCTTGAATATTTGAAATTCGACAGGAAACCAAAACAAAGAAGGTTAGGACGAGGGCGGCCCAGATTAAGACGAGAATTTCCCAATTCACCCCCCCCCTCCATCGTAAAAAATTGATTAATACAAAATAATGTTTTGAATTAAAGCAAGCTCAAGTCAATTAACCATTCGTCAAAGTTATCACCATCCAATTTTAGCCTCTTAATCAGTCTTTTAAGATTCATATCACGTAAATCATCAAGAGGATTTGCCATTTTAAACGCAAAAAATAGATAGAATTCAAAAAGTCAATAAAATAAGTAAATTTTAAAAAAGCGATAATTCAAAGGTTTCCAGTAAGTTTGATATAAAAATAATAGTTCCAAAGTGCTCCTCGTCAATTTTTACCATTATATAATGTATTTTCAAAAAATTTTTGACATTTTTACTTCGGCATTTTTATTCCTGTCAAGTGCGTTCCCCAAGTAATAGATCCCAAATTTTTCTTATTTTAAAAACGTTTCACCCCCCCCCCCCCTCATTCGAGCCGCAATGACAGCCCTTGGGTTAAGGAAAATGCAAAAATATTTTAAAAAATTTAATTTTAAGCGATTCATCCGACGTACATAAGAGAGAATTTAACAATATGTCGAAAAAATACTTCAATAAGTCTATTGGAATAGAGGTATGCCCAAATGAAAAAGTAAAAATCAATCGACCATGTGAGAAGAAAAAAAGTACAAGAAAGCGACGAGCTTTGGAAAAACTTCTCAAAAAAGGAGTTGACATCGAACAAGTAAAAAAATTTTTTTTGAAAATTTCAAGCAGAAAATTTTAGTACCAACTTGAAAGAGCTAAAAAGGAAGAAACACGTCGTCGTACCATTGAATCGTTTTTATTGCCATATTCACATGATTGGAAACATAAGCTTGAGGTATCTTTTAAAAATTTTTTGGTTAGATCGCTTTTTTTAAGATACGCATAATAAAGAAAGGCACCCTGGAATTCCAACAAACAATAGAAGAAGCTTATAACATATACGTTAAATATCTAAACGCTGTTTATGATAAGAATTTATCGAGAGAATTCTTCGAGGAAGAATTTATTACAGATCCATTCATCAACAACAACGATGATGGAATTTCACCAACTCTAGGTCAGTTATCTTTTTATATCTTTCTTGCCGAACTAACTTGATAAATTTAGGTGCTTATCAACAACATTACTTACTCGATGGGCGTATTATAGCCGTTGGTATTGTTGATATGCTGCCTAGTCGCTTCAAATCTAACTACTTGTTCTACGATCCTGATTATTCTTTTCTTTCACTGGGTACTTATTCAGTGCTAAGGTGTTTTCAATTCCTTTTTTATTAAACAAAATAAGAATAAAACTTTTTTAGCGATATCGCATTTGTTAGGCAATTAGCAAAAAACCGACCAAATTTACATTATTATGAATTGGGTTCTTATGTTAGCCATTTCAAAAAACTAGCCTATAAAGCTAATTTTCGCCCTTGTGAACTACTGTGCTCATACAGTCTACAATGGGTATGTATAGAACATAGGTCCGCAAGGTGAAGGGTCCCCAATGAGGTGGTCCCCCCACCCCGCTCACATTAGGTGGTAAAAAAATTTATTTAGCTTGAGGTAGTCTTCTGACACCCAATTTTTATGGGCCACCTCATATGTTCGGCGGGGTCTATGAGATGGTCTCCCTCAATTTTGGGTCCATGAGTGAGTGTGTCAGAGGGAGACTCCCTCTCCCTTGCCGACCTATGGTATAAAACCCTCCATCAACTACACCCTTAATACTTCATCACCCATATTTACATTCCTAATACGCAATAGTTAATCAGGGTCCTAATGACACCTATAATAGCTGATTGATTAATCACTTCTTATTGTATTTTATGTTTTGTATTCTCAGTTGTTTGCTTAGTTGTCGTTTGTACTTCCGAACGATGCTTGACCATAGGACTTTGATGTCTTAGAGACTAGAGAATTCCAAATCCTCCACTGGTCCAGGAAGCCGCTATGTTTGGATTCAGCACTCCTATGTTTTGAGAATGCATCAACTCGATCGACATTTAAGCGGACGAGGGATATGTTGTGATTCGGAGGCAAGAACGCTGAGAAACGGGAAGAGCCGTAAGCTATAATCAGATCTTGCATCAGGCTTGTGTAATCACTTGAGCCGAAGCCCCATCCCTACGCCGATAGCTTCTTCAATCCATGTACCGGATATGTTAGATGTTAAATGCCTTCATGAAGGATCGATTGATAACTATAGTGATATAAGCTTATCATTGGAGAAAGAAAAAGTCATAGAGTTGAATGAAAAGTTACAAGAGTACGTTAAATATGCCGGTGATCTTGCTACTGAAATGGTACTTTATATTCACGGATGATAATACTTCGATTATTTAACTTATGGGATGTACAAGAAAAGTTTTATTGATTATAAAAATGTTTAAAAATGATTTTCTAAGTGCACCACTATAGTTAAACCCAAAAGAAGTTAAAACCGTTTCAAAAAGGCCCACTCCTACGCCGAGATTAAGATTTAAATTTTTCGAAATAAAAAACGATCATTATTTTTTCCCAACCTAATACATCATGTGTAAAAATTGAAATTATTAAATTTATTTTTATGGCATTATATACAAACACTTATCTGAATATACAGATATATCTGTCTTTTGAGATATTGATTCAAAAATTTGATCGATTTCTTCTTTCGATTTAAACAATCAATTTAAAAAAAGTTTGGTACTACTTCGGATTAGATGTTTAGTGACAAGGTACTGGAATCGAAAAAATTTTTCCTGACGGAGAGGGCAATGACCCAAAGTCCAAAATACCTCAGGTTTTGAACAAAAACATAAGGAGGTACCCTTATGATTTATTTTTTTGGCTTCACGCTTTTTGATCTCCATCGATTCCAAATCACAACATAGAGTCTTTTGGGAATTTCATTGAGCCACGATGAATCAAAATCATCAGTTTCCAAATTCAAGAAAATGGATCAGCTACAATGAGTGGTCGACGAGCCCTTAATTCAATTTCTATGAGGAGATATGCCCATTTTACTAATTTCATCGATAATTGAAGTTTGAACGATTTTTAATCATCACAGAGAGCCTAATTTTAGCAGATAAATTTGGCAAAGTGCATATTGCTGACTATTTCTCAATAATTTTCTAATCATTTGTTTTAATTGTGAAATAGTTTTATAACTCAAACAATTGTTAATTTTTTAGAAAATGGAAAAAACAAAACACCGAATCCTTTTCTTTAGCCTTTTTCTTGTATTTTCCATAAAGAATACTATCTTTTTGTTGTCGAATAGCTTACTTATCCTTCTCCGTCGGCTTTATTGACATTTTTTGCAGTTTTGCAAGCAGATGGACTAAATCAATACTCGTAAAGAAGCATTCACGGATTCAGTGTTTTGTTTTTTCCATTTTCTAAAAAATTAACAACTGATTGAGTTAAAAACTATTTTACAATTAAAACAAATGATTAAAAAATTGTTGAGAAATAGTATTTTTTATTTCAAAAAAATCGATAAAACCGCTATTGAAACAAAAATTTTTATTCTTCTTTTAACTTTTTACTCATGTTGTTCATTCTATAGTGTTTAGATCGCTAGTCCTGTTAAACTGGAGCAAAAATCAACACTACTTTCTATTCCTTATAAAGAAACCGAAGATCAATGCTGTTGCTGTAAATCTGGAGAAAACGTAGATTTGAGTAAGTAATAATTTTATTCATAATACCTAATTCGAAAGAATTTCATCTTTTTTTGATGTCGGAAAAATTTTCTTTAGTATCCTGCGTTTATCGTCTTGATATATCTCATTATGATTCATTGCTGAATTTTGGGTGGTATCGGTAAGCATGCAATTTTGACATATACTTATAAAAAAATTAGCTTCTTAGGTTGTTTATGCCGACCAATATATGAAAAAACTTGTTGTCCACCATATCAAATTAGGTACATTTATTGATTTATTTAGAAATGTTTTAAAGTAATTTTTTTAAGATTGGATGTCCATCAATTTCAATTATCAAGATCACAAAAACGAGTTCTACGAAATATGCTTGAATATTTGAAATTCGATAGGAAGCCAAAACAAAAAAGGTTAGAATGAGTGCGGTCCAGGATAAGACGGAAATTCCCCCAATCACCCCATTGTGAAAAATTTATTTATTAATAAAAAATAGTGTTTTCCCAAAAATTACCTAAGTTTTTCTTATTTGCATAACATTTCAATCCCATTCGACCCGCAATGATCTTCTTGGGTTAAGGAAAATGCAAAAATATTTTTTGCATTTTCTTTAACCCAAGAGCAAAATAAATTTTAATTTTAAGCGATTCGTCTGACGTATATAAGAAAGATTTTAACAATATGTCGAACAAATGCTTTAATAAGTCCATTGAAAAAGACGTAAACCCAAATAAAAAAGTAAAAATCGATCGACCATGTGAGAAGAAGAAAAATTCAAGAAAGCGACGAGCTTTGGAAAAACTCCTCAAAAAAGGAGTTGACATCGAACAAGTAAAGAAAAATTTTTTTGAAAATTTAAATCGGAAATTTTTAGTACCAACTTGAAAGGGCTAAAAAAGAAGAAACACGTCGTCGTACCATTGAATCGTTTTTATTGCCATATGTACATAATTGGAAGCATAAGCTTGAGGTATCTTTAAAAAAATTTATTGATCACTTTTTTAAGATTCGCCTAATAAAGAAAGGCACCCTGGAATTCAAACAAACAATAGAAGAAGTTTATAACATATATGTTAAATATCAAAATACTATTCATGATAAGACTTTATCGAGAGAATTTTTCGAGGAAACATTTATTACGGATCCATTTATCAACACCAACGATAATGAAATTTCACCAACTCTAGGTCTATTATCGCTTTTTTATATCTTTCTTACTGAATTAACTTTATAAATTTAGGCGCTTATCAACAACATTACTTACTCGATGGGCGTATTATAGTCGTTGATATTATTGATATACTGCCTAATCGCTTCAAATCTGACTACTTGTTCTACGATCCTGATTATTCTTTTCTTTCGCTAGGCACTTATTCAGTGCTAAGGTATTTTTAATTTCTTTTCATTCTGCAAAATAAGAATAAAATATTTTTAGCAATATCGCATTTGTTAGGCAATTAGAAAAAACCGATCAAATTTACATTATTATGAATTGGGTAGTTATGTTAGCAATATCAAAAAACTAAACTATAAAGCTAATTTTCGTACTAGTGAACTACTATGTCCATACAGTCTACAATGGGTATGCTTGTTTTTAAATTTATGATAATTTATTTTCATGCTTTAGGTGCCATTGACTGAATGCAAACATATACTTGAATCAAGTGAAGGAAAATTTGTTAAACTTCGATCAGAAGCTTCTTCAATCCATGTATCGGAAATATTAGATATTAAATGCCTTTATAAAGGATCGATTTCTAACTATAATGATATAAGATTATCATTGGAGAAAGAAAAAGCCATAGAATTGGATGAAAAGTTACAAGAATACGTTAAATATGCCGGTGATCTTGCTACTAAAATGGCACTTTATATCGATGAATGATAATACTTCAAATGATAATACTTATTTAACTTATGGAATGTACAAGAAAAAGTTTTATTGATTATAAAAAGTTTTTAAAAAAGATTTTTCAAGTGCACCATTATAGTTGAGCACAAAAGAAGGCAAACTCCACAAGCTTTAATTTATTTGGAAAAATAAGAAAACTATCTTAGCAATATAATTGGACCATACTTGAGTAGTACAGGGTGCGTAAAAAATTCTGCTCCTATAAAGAATTTCATATTTTCATAAAGAATTTTCATATCTTCAAGCTTGAAAACGCTTCTCTAATCCTGATTCAGTGAATCGAGGTGCGTGTATTATGCGATGACCAATTTTTGTTATAATACATCAATTTTTCTTTGATTAGGATCAGGGAAACGTTTCCAAGCTTCAGAAATGCGCAATCGATTCCCCGCATAAAATTAGTTTTAATAGGGTCATTTTTTAAAAATTTTTTGACACCCGTATTTGAAAATTTTGGATAAGCCCCTCCTTTATCATGCATGATATCATCTTTCGAAATGCCTTTTATCATTCTGGTCGACCCACGTCATGCATGATCTAGTGGATAAAACTTTTTTTTGTCGGATTTTATAACAACTACATATTTACAATAGTTTTTGAAGGCTTGAAACCCTAAAAACAATTGAAAAATAGCCCATTTCTAAAAATAAAGTGACTTGTAGATAGAAAACTTGTGGGCAAATATACCAAATCTGATATACAAAATTTTTCCTGACAATCTGGGCCCTTCATATTGTGGGGTTATTTTAGTTGGAACTCCCTATAACTGGGTCAAAATGGCCGATTTTTCTCAAAAATCCGACCAAAAAATCTGGAGTTTTTTTGAGAGATTTGCGATTAAGAGGTGCTAGACAATATTTGTAGGGCTAATCACCAGTTATACAATGAGTGATCGACGATCCCTCAATTCAATTTCTACGAGGAAATATGCCCATTTCACTAAACACATCAACATGTCAAAATGGCCCAAACTTTAGAGGCCACTAGATCGAAATTTCGCCAAATAAAATTGTTTCATTTTACCATATTCGTAATCAGCATAGCTCAAAGTAGTATTCTTTCAAGAAATTACAACCAACCTTTCGAGTGTTAAATCAAAAGTGCTATGTATTACTTTTTTTTATGGTCGTCGGAATTTTTTAGAGTAGGTACTATAAAAGTGGTGTCAAAAGTATTAGATTTTCGTTCACTACAACTTGAGTTCGAGCGTTAAGGATTTAAAAAAATGTTATTACGTTTCTCGTTTCCGAGAACATAATATCAAAAACAGCTTAGGCAATTTCAAAGATTTGAAAAAGCCCAATCAACCATGTTTTGATTAAGCTGCTTTCAAATTAGGCTACTCCTGCTATTCATGATTGGTTATTAATTGATAGATAAGGTTTATAAATGAGTTTTGAATCGGCGGGTTTGGGAAATTTAGGAAACCATGAAGTTTGAAGAAATCTTAGAATTTAGAAGAAGACACAACCAAAATTTCATAGTGATGCGATTTTCTTTTGCATTAAATCCGTGATTTTTTGTTGATCATAACAATGGTACTTTTTAATATGAAATTCTTTGTCTTGCTCGATGCTTCCACTTTAAAAAAATTATGTCAAATCGAGAATGTTCTACTGATAAGGTCACAAATTTTATATTACTCATACACAAAAACTGACATTTTATAGATTTTAACGACTCCACTCGTATTTGTCATTAAATATTTTTTCATATTTATAAGAGGCTTATTAGATATTTCTTTGTGAGCTAAGAATTCAAATTTTTTGTTCTTATTTTTTATTTAAAAAAATCGATAAAACCGTTATTGAAGCAAAATTTTTTTATTCTTCTTTTAACTTTTTAGCCATGTTTTCATTGTATAGTGTTTAGATCGCTAGTCCTGTGAAAATGGCCACAATATCAACACTACTTTCTATTCCTTATAAACAAACTGAAGTTCAATGTCATCACTGTAAATCTGGAAAAATAGCAATTTTACGTAAGTAATAACTTTATTCATAATACCTAATTCAAAAGAATCTCATCTTTTTTTGGTGTCGGAAAAATTTTTCTTTAGTGTTCTGGGTTTATCGTCTTGATATATATCACTATGATTCATTGCTGAATTTTGGATGGTATCGGTAAGAATGCAATTTTGACATCACTAATCAAACAAAATTAGTTTCTATGGTTGTTTATGGCGACCGATATATGAAAAAACTTGTTGTCCACCATATCAAATTAGGTACATTTATTGATTTATCTAGAAATGTTATAAAGTAATTTTTTTAAGATTGGATGTTCATCGATTTCAATTATCAAGATCCCAAAAACGAGTTCTTCGAAATATGCTTGAATATTTGAAATTCGACAGGAAGCCAAAACAAAAAAGGTTAGGATGAGGGCGACCCGGGGTAAGACGGAAATCTCCCAATCACCCCATCGCGAAAAATTTATTACTAAAAAATGGTGTTTTACCAAAAATTACCCATTTTCTTATTTTCATAACGTTTCACCCCTCCCCATCGACTTGCAATGACTGCCCTTGGGTTAAGGAAAATTCAAAAATATTTTTAAAATTTTAATTTTAAAGCGATTTGGCAGACATATATATGAAAGATCTTAATAATATGTCGAAAAAATGTTTCAATAATAAGCCTATTAAAAAAGAGGTATACCCAAATAAAAAAGTAAAAATCGATCGACCATGTGAGAAGAAAAAGAATTCAAGAAAGCGACGAGCTTTGGAAAAACGTCTCAAAAAAGGAGTTAACATCGAACAAGTAAAAGAATTTTTTTGAAACTTTCAATCGGAAATTTTTAGTACCAACTTGAAAGAGCTAAAAAGGAAGAAAAACGTCGTCGTACCATTGAATCATTTTTATTGCCATATGCACATGATTGGAAACATAAGCTTGAGGTATCTTTAAAAAAAATTTGTTGATCACTTTTTTTAAAGATTCGTATAATAAAGAAAGGTACTCAGGAATTCAAACAAACAATAGAAGAAGTTAATAACATATTCGCTAAATATCAAAACGCTGTTCATAATGAGACTAGATCGAGAGAAACCTTCGAGAAAAGATTTATTACGGATCCATTTATCAACAACAACGATGATGGAATTTCACCAACTCTAGGTAAGTTATCGCTTTTTCATATCTTTCTTGTCGAACTGACTTGATAAATTTAGGTGCTTATCAACAACATTACTTACTCGATGGACGTATTATAGCCGTTGGTATTATTGATATACTGCCTAGTCATTTCAAATATGACTACTTTTTCTACGATCCTGATTATTCTTTTCTTTCTCTGGGTACTTATTCAGTGCTAAGGTATTGTCTTTTTCTTTCAGCAAAATAAAAAAATTTTTTTAGAGATATCGCATTTGTTAGACAATTAGCTAAAAACCGACCAAATTTACATTATTATGAATTGGGTTACTATATTAGCAATATCAAAAAACTAGTCTATAAAGCTAATTTTCGCCCTAGTGAATTACTATGCCCATACAGTCTACAATGGGTATGTATAGAACCCTCCATTAACTACACCCCTAATACTTCACCACCCATTGGCACGACCCTAATATGCAATAGTTAATCAGGGTCTTAATTACACCTATGATAGGTGATCGCTTAATCACTTCTTGTATTTTATGTTTTATATTCTTATTTGCTTGATTAGTTGTAGTTTGTAGATTCCGAATGATGCTTGGCCATAGAACTTTGATGTTAGAGACTAGAGAACTCCAAATCCTCCACTGATCTAGGAAGCCGCTTTTTGATTCATCGCTGCTATGTTTTGATAATGCATCGCTCGAGTGGATTTCAAGCGGAAGAGGAATATGTTATGATTCGGTGACAAGAAGAATAGAAACGGAGGATCCGCAAGCCGTTATCAGATCTTTTATCAGGCTTGTGTAATCGCTTGAGCTGAAGGGGAAGCTAGAGGCCGATTCGGAGCTCATTCGATGTGGTTGCAGAGGTCGAAGGTGGTGACCTGTTCTTTTCTTTGCTTGTCTTATTTTGCGTTTAAACCTTATTAAGCTACCTTTTTAGGGGTCGGCCTTTGCACTTGAATATTCGAAGCCCAACTAACTTCACATCGCTATCAAAGTTAGCAAGTAAAAAGCTATCAATCGATTCTTCGTCCACCGATGCGAAGACCTAACGCAATTTTCCACATATGCTTGCTTTTAAACTTATGATAATTTATTTCATGGTTTAGGTACCATTCAGTGAATGCAAACATATAATTGAATCAAGTGAAGGAAAATTTGCTAAACTTCGATCGGAAGCTTCTTCAATCCATGTACCGGATATATTAGACGTTAAATGCCTTCATAAAGGATCAATTTCTTACTATAGTGATATAAGTTTATCATTAGAGAAAGAAAAAGCCATAGAATTGGATGAAAAGTTACAAGAGTACGTTAAATATGCCGGTGATCTTGCTACTAAAATGGTACTTTATATCCGCGAATAATAATACTTCTATTATTTAACTTATGTGATGTACAAGAAAAAGTTTTATTGATTATAAAAAATTTTTAAAAATGATTTTCAACTGCACCATTATAGTTGAACCCAGGAGAAGGTAAACAATGGCAACAAAAAGGTTAGATAGGGAATGATTTTCTACAAAGATATACAGCTTTAAATTTCTAAAAATCAAAATAGCATACTTTTATATAATTTTGAATTTGTATTACAACGAAAACCTAACATCCTCGGAACAAAAAAATTTGCATAGACAACTTTCTAGTCGTTGTTGTTTCTATCATTCTGAATAAACCGTTTCAAAAACCCTCATTCCTACGCCGAGATCAAGATTTAAATTTTTCGAAATGAAAAACGGTCATTATTTTTCCCCACCTAATACATCATGTGTAAAAAATTGATATTTCGCATTAAATTTATTTTTATGGCATTATATACAAACACATAACTTAATATACAGATATATCTGGCTTTTGGGATATTGATTCAAAAATTTGATCGATTTCTTCTTTAAACGAACGTTCATACAAATCTGAACCCAAAATCTGGTACGTCCCATGAACTCATAGAATTCCGCCACGTGTCCCATGGTTTTTCATTTAGAATCCTAAAAAGTCAATATTACAACAATCAATTTAAAAAAAGCTTGGTACTACTTCGGATTAGCTGCCCCAAGTAACAAGGTACTGGAACCGGAAAAATTTTTTAAAATTTTTTCAAAAAATAGGGGTATTTTTATGCGAGGAATCGATTGCGAGCATTCCTGAAGCTTGAAAATGCTTCTTCATCATGAACTAGGGAAATTTATTGAGAAATCCCCTTAAACGCTTGAAAACAAGTTTTTTTAATTTTTTTTAATTTCTCTAGTTAATGGTAAAGGAAGAATTTTCAAGCTTCGATAATCGCACAATCGATTCCCCGCATAAAAATACCCCTATAGGTCTTTTTTGGAAAAAATTTAAAATTTTTTTTCCTGTTTCAGTACTCTGTCACTTATGGCAGTTAATCCAAGTAGTACCAAAAATTTTAATAACTTACGTTTCATAGTTACGATCAAATTTCATTATAGGAATTGCGCTACTTATATGCAAAATAGAAAATATCAAAAATAGAACATAGATAAATGGAATGAAAGTTTTCATTTTATATGATAATCTTCAAGAGGGTCAGCAGAATAATCAAGGAACTAGTAAAAACTGTTTTGTTTAGAAGAACTTTACTCCTCTTTTAAATAGACAAAATCGGTTCCTTGTTTGCAAAAATCATCGGTTTTAATTTGATTTTAGAATCGGCGATCGTCATTCGTAAAATCATAGACATTTCTAGTTTATATTTTACCTGTAGTTTGTTATAGCCCATTTCTTTTCGACCGAACATTTTTAATAAGGTATTCCCAAACTATAACGCTTCTGCGTCAATAATCGTTAGACTGTTAGTAAACTGATGATAACGGAACACAAACATCTAAAAGTGCTCCCATCCAACGGGTGCAATTTAGGTGTTGAAGTTTGTTACGGTGACAGTTAAGGATAAGTAAATTAAAGTGTACACAACATTTCTAATCATAATGACATAAAAGTTATGACCAAATGTGCAGAAAAAAGTAACCGAAAATTTGCAGATAATTAAATAAAAGAAGAATACAGGGTGGCCAAAAAAACCGGATTTTTGAGATTTTTCGAGCAATTTTTTGCAAAAAATTTTTTTTAATTTTTGCAAAACTGACTTTTCTAGGGGTAATTTTATGCGAAAAATCGATTGCACACATTTTCGAAACGTGAAAACGCTTCCTTGACCCTGATTCAAGGAAGGTGGTGGGTGTATTGAAGCAAAAATCGACAAATTTTCCCTGAATCAGGGTCAAGGAAGCGTTTTCACGCTTCGGAAATGCGCACAATCGATTTTTCGCATAAAATTACCCGTAAGAAGTCATTTTTGAAAAATTAAAAAAATTTTTTTTGCAAAAAATTGTTCGACAAATCGCTAAATGCGGTTTTTTTTCTACAAATGTGCGAACGCCGAAGAAATCTGATTTAACCTCGATTTTTTGGCAAATTTTGTTCGAATTTCACTCCTAAGGGTGGGACTAAATTGAGGTTCGACTGTATAGATCAAATTTTTATAAGTTTTTTATTCCATAAATTTGTTAAAATAAATTATTTTAAATTGTGCCTCGTAGTCGAAATTTGATATTTAAAATAAAAAATATATAATTTCGAATAGCAATCAAACAGCACAGCACTCTTCAGCTAAGCAGCATCCGAAACAACATGCCAAAGCTGCGAGACAGGCCATACAACAATTATCATTGTCGCTCTGTCTGGGTTGATCATTCGCCATTCTAAAATTTTAATAATAAGAACAAAAGTTGAGAATTTATTGCTCATTTTAATCTGTTTCATCCATCTTCAAAAAAAGTTGAGCAGGGATTTAGTGTGTCAAAGCCACTCATTGATAGGAAAATATCTTGGCGCGTTTTTATTACTCTCACCCAGTACACGGCGTTCCAAACTGAGAAAAAAGTCTTCAAAAAGCATAATCGTTTCAATACAAATTTCTATTGAAATTCAGGGAATTTGCACTGAATTTTTTATTGAAAAAATCAAAATTTTAAAAAAGTTTGAGAAGCATTTCTTCGTTTCCATTTTCTGGAACGCCGTGAGTAGTGTAGACAGATTGTTTGACCGTCTTCTATTTCCTGTTGAAAATAGAAAACGGCCAAAAAGCTGACTACGCGACTGGATGAGAGAGTATAAAGAGATTGGCGTATGTTTGGAAAAAATCGAGAACAAGTTGGAAAGTTTTCTTCCATGACTACAATGTTATATTCTAGTGAAAAATTTGAAATTTTTGGTGAAAATTTATAATGGGGGATCATTATGATTAAAAAATTTTTGTCAAAAAATTTTGGGCGAAACTTTTTGGTCGGAAAATAAACGCCCCCTCTCTAATAAACGCCCCGGGTTTTTATTCAAGAAAATATGCTATATGTTTTAAAACTCACACAACTTGCGGTTGTTGGCTAGGATATCCATATCCTTGTGGCGTTGGTTGTTGATAGACATATCCAGATGGTTGTTGTGGATATGCTTGTTGTGGAGGAGGGTATGGGTTGAAAGCTTCATTTGAATATTGTACATAAGATTGATTATTATATGGTGGTGGGGCTGCCATATTAGGAAATTCTTATGATTAAAAATTGGGTATCAAATGATGAAACAATTGAGTACTACTAAGGATTAGCGAGTCTACTTTAGAAAAAAACTGTGACTAACACTTAGGTTACCTTGTGAGTTTCAATACACAAAAAAACCTAAAACCAATCTATTAAAATGGTTGTCGTTGTCGCTAAGGGTTGAAGTTGAATGGAAAATAGCAGTTATAAATAACTACCAATAAACATTTATTAGGTTATTAAATGATTCATAACCAGAAAATATGACTTTATGACTATAGGGTTGACTTAACTAATCCGTCTCCCCACCTAATTAGTGAAGGAAAAATTTTCACGCCAAATTTTCAACATTTATATCACTAAATACCCAGTATAACATAGGATTTTTGAAAGTTTTAAAAAATTTTGACGAGTACCCAACTGCCTGAAGGGGTACCCCACCCCGGTAGAAAATCCAAATTTTAAAAAGTGCTCCAATTTGCCTGATTTTTTGAACTCGCAAGGTTTTTTGGCATGAGGAACACGATTTCGATGTTAATTTTTATTTTTGACTTAGGAGTACCCCTAGCTGGAGGGTACCCCACCCCTGTAGCAAATGCAATTTTCTAATCGGGGTATACTCCAGATCACAGTTGCACAGACCCCGGTCCAAAATTTTTGTTTTTATGACGCACCCCCCCCCGCAGTTTGGCGACTTTGTTTTTTAGAAGGGGGCCCCCGGCACTGGGGACCGATGACCTATCCCCTCCAACTCATTACCTACCTCCTCCCCACCCCTCCCTACCCCAAGACCCATGACCTACACCCCCCCCCTCCCGGTCAATTTTACCGGGTGGTACCGGGGTTGTGCAACTGTGCTCCAGATAGGGGTACTCCTTAAGTCAAAAATAAAAATTAACGTCGTAATCGTGTTCCTTATACCAAAAAAACACTCGGTGCAAAAAAACTACCTAAGTTGGAGCACTTTTTAAAATTTATATTTTCTATCGGGGAGGAGTACCCCTCCAGGCAGTTGGGTACTCGTCAAAACGTTTTAAAACTTTCAAAAATTCTATGTTATACTGGGTATTTAGTGATATAAATATCGAAAATTTGGCGTGAAAATATTTCCTTCACTAGTTAGGTGGGGGAGGGGGTGGGGTGGTCGGGTTATTTAAATCCACCCTTTTAAAATTTGTTTGAAAGTTTTCTCGAAAAATTGCAAAAGTGCCATTTTTGAGCACCCTGTATAAAACTAATAAAAACCATTCATAGAGACCTATGAAGTCATATTGTATATGACTCCACAGATCTCTATGAATGATTTTTTTATTAGTTTTATACAGGGTGCCAAGGTAGTTCCAAAAGCAACCAAAGTCAAGGTAGTTCCAATTATAAAGTGTCAAGGTAGTCTCATATGAGAACTTTTAATATAGGATTATCTTGACACTTTTCATATGGAACTACCTTGACATTTTTGGACTACCTTGACCTTTTTGCTTTTGGGACTACCTTGACATTCAACGGTATGGCCCCTCATTTTTGGACAGAGTTTTAGTCGTTTTTCATCAGAATTGGTTTCTTTTTGCAACAGAATTAAGTTTCTTCTTTCAACATAAAACCTCTATTGAGTAAAGTAGCTTTTAAGGGAATATCCTACGACTGAACATATGAAAACCGTATTTCAACTAAACCAAATTTGGTTACCTCTTGAAACCGAATTCGGACCTCAAATGAATGCTGAAAACGTAGAAACACCTGTTATTGGAGTTAAATCTGCTGTAGAATTACATAATTTCTAAATTTGTTAACTTGTTATATTGTTTATAAGAATTTTGTATTATACAAACATTTGTTTTCTAAAAAATTCTGCATATTTTTGCACATTGTAAAAGTTTCGGCGTTGGGTCTAGACAAGGAGCACTCAAAATTGTAATCATAATCCATTTGAAAAAGTGGATTTCCGAGCACAACTTATTTTTAAAAATTGTGACTGTTCGTCTACGTCATCAAATATGTAAAGCTGGAAAGGAACAAAAACGTTTCAACAAAATCTTCACTCGGATGTATGAATTATCTGAGTACTTATGGGAAGAGATATACATCAAAACAGATAATTTCTTGGTCAACAATCTCAATGCTTCTTTCGAGTACGTACTTAAATTTTTTAACGAAGTACCTTTTTCATATATTTTTAAAACGTTTTTGTGTTCATACTTAGTGCATTAAAATGGGGAAAAGTCACATGATCTCCTAGCTAAAGATTTTAGGGATCATATCTCCAAAGTTCGATCTTAATGTTAAACAGTTCGAGTGGGCTCCAAGTTGAACTTATATTGATTTTTTGAATTTTCTAACCTGTATCAAACACCATAGATAATTTTTTCCAGTCAAAACTTTTATCTGGCCGATGTATTTCAATATGAAGAACATTTCTAGCGCAATTCCAAAAAAATCCGAGAAACTTTGATTTTCATAGGGAGTGACTTTTACCACATATTCTCAGTGAAAAATTTTTTTTGTTAAAAAAACATGTTTCTAGGGGTAATTTTATGCGAGAAATCGATTCCGCGCATTCCCGAAGCGTGGAAATGCTTCCTTGACCCTGATTCAGGGAATGGAGTGGGTTTATTGAAGCGAAAATCAAAAATTTTCGGATTTTTATGAGAAAACCGTCGATTCTTAGGTTTTTCTAGGCGGGGAATC
>JAQGBS010000225.1:0-25200 GCA_034698545.1 Acrobeloides obliquus | reverse complement strand
ATGAAAAATGGAGCATTTTTTGTTTTTACGACAACCTCTGAATCGTTGTAGTTTTTGAGATAATTGTGTTTGAAATTGTTCACGTTGAAAACTTTCGTTGTAATACACAAAACAAGTTTGTGTATTACAACGAAAATTTTCAAGATGAACAATTTCAAACGCAATTTTTTCAAAAACTACAACGATTCAGAGGTTGTCGTAAAAACAAAAAATGCTCTATTCTTCATGAATTTTTCAAATATATAATTTTTATATACAAGTTTTTTGCCGAGTAGACTGGCCCCTTTAAAGGACCATTTCCCATGAAAAATGATTTTTTTAAAAATTTTTGTGCTCTATGTAGAGCACAAAATTCTGAGCAACTTTGAAGGTTTAAAAAATCGATACAAACAAAAAATTTGAATTTTGTTGTGTATTGACACGAATACTTGGGAAACGTTTAACAATATAAAAAAATATCTTCACAGTTTAGCTCAAAACACGCATGAACTTATTGACCAAAGTTGCTCAGAATTTTGTGCTCTACAAGATTACTGCGTAAAAAATTTTTTTCGTGGGAATGTTCTTTTAATAAGTGTACATTATACCACGGGTATTTTGTCGAAACAATTTTCTATAAGGTCTTTCTAAATGGGAATTGCAAAATAAATTGATATCATTTTTTTTTGCTTGTACAGGGTGGCACAAAAAAGTTCCTGATTCAGAATAGGTTATGTGTATTAAAGCGAAAAAAGGGTCATTTTTAAGAAAAAACTTTGGATTCAAAATTCATGAAAAAATGGTAAAATAGAACTTTTTTGTGCCACCCTGTATTTTGCTGCAATTTTCATTTATAAGCTCACAATCGCGTTCATTGTCCGGGTTAATTTAAAAATCGAATTCAGTGAATGCTTCATAATAATCATGTATAAAAAAAACAAACATCATAGTCCATAAATTTCAAGAAACCGAGTTGAAAAAAATTCAGGACCAGTCTACTTTTATGTTTTTGATGCCATGTGATAGAGCACAAAATTTGGAGCATTTTTGCTTTTACGGTATCACTTGAAAATCTAACCGTAAAAAGTTATGAACGAAATAAAATTGCGAAAAAAATTTTTCAAACGAATTTGAACATTGAAACGAAAAGCTTGTAGGTCAATAAACAATCTGATTGATTCCACAAGCTCTTCGTTTCAATGTTCAAACCCATTTGAAAATTTTTTTGTTTCGCTCATAACTTTTTACGGTTAGATTTTCAAGACATGCCGTAAAAGCAAAACATGCTCCAAATTTTATGCTCTATCAGATGACATCAACTCCCCAAAAGTGGACGACCGCTCCTTTAAATGATGCTTGTTTATTGTATCCCGTCCATAATATTTTTCTGACCTGTTTCTAATTTTCACGGGTCATTTCCATTTTCCTTGTAACTGGCTATTTTCAACCCAAACTTTCTCCTTCATGTGTTTGAAAGTAGCTAAGTCTTACAAGACTATTATCTCCCTAAGCAATTATGAATGCTTATATATTGGAATCTTCAAGTCTTTCCTCATTAGAATCAAAAGAAAATCGGTCTTTTTTTATTATCAAACGGTGTACCGATTTAATATGCAGTCGGTGTTTATGTTTTTCATTTTTTGAACTTTTGTATACACACATACCGTCTAGCTTTTATTTCTTTTTCTGAATGATTTATCATGTTGGTTTTGCTAAGAACAATGCAACTTTTTACAGAGGTGTTTATTATTTTTAAATTCTGATGTTTAATTATATATGTTTAGTATAAAATTTTATATTATAAATCCTACACATAAACAAAAATACAAAATATCCCATTGTGTTGACAAGCTTGTGTAAGTTCTCTAATCTTGATCAACAGGACTATAAGACTGCTCGCAAAACAACACTAGTTGTCGGAAATCAACACTAAACAACGCTAATCTTCAGAAACACAATCGAGGGGCTACCATGTGAAAATTTTTCTGGAAATAACCAAAATAATCCACTCCGAAGTAGACAGATGGAGTTACTTTGGTTGGTTCGTTCTATTGAGAGGGGAGCCATTTGAGAAAGTTTAAATGGTTTTATCTTGTGACGACGGCATTAGATGAATTTGTTTAGCGCTTTTCTGGCTTGCTTTTGGTACCCAAAATCTTTCGCGAAGTCCTGCTATTAGATACAGCGATACTACGCCCCTCCCCGAAAATTCGATAACACGCCCCACAAAATAGAGGGGCGTGATATCAGATTTCCACTGTATTGAACGCTTCCTGAATGGTTCTGTTTTCGAGGAACGTGATTCATAAGCAAGTTTGTTAGATGTGAGCTTCTGGATACGAAGGTGTTTTGGCATCGGGCACAAACTGACTTCTTTCCAATCTTTCATAGCAGCGGAAGATTCCGTTTTTGTCAACGCGAATTCCCAAATCCTGCTTCTCTAGTTTTTTCGGAGGAGGATTCTGTTTTCGTCAGCACGACTTCCCAAATTCTGCTCATAATTATATTAATTTTTTTCAAATTGAATTGTTGTTGCTTTTAATATTGGTTTTTGTAGTCGAAAAATGCCAGGAAAGTATATTTCTGAAGAGATCAAGAAGTTCATCGTAGAAGATAAGCAAAAAGGAGAAACAGATCAAGAAATATCAGACCGGTTCCACGTTAATCAAAATACCGTTTCAAGAATATTCAAGTGATAAAGGGAGGCCAAAAAATGAAACACAAGAAAATAACCGGTAGACCAAGAAAGACAACATCACGACAGAATCGACTTCTCGTAAGACTTGCCAAAGCAGATCCATTCAAGACAGCCGTTGATGTTCGGACATACGCCCATGAAAACATATATCAATCAGAACGATGAGAAGGATTCTAATTCGAGCAGGATTAAAACGCCGAGTGCTAGCCAAGAAACCGTGGATCTCAAAGAAAAACCGTATGGCAAGATTGAAGTTTGCACGTGAGCATAAAGATTGGACCGTTCACCAATTTTCACTCATGCAGGTTTTGGCCGCTACTATATAAATTCTGAAAGAGCATAACCCTTTAGAAATAACAAAATGCTATAACTCTAATCCTGAAAAGAAAAAAATTTTGGACGGCAAGGAAAGTCGAACCCCGGATTGTCCTGCAACCGCTCCATTGAGCCATTCTGCTTTTTGATTGAATGGATCATTTTTTAATTATATAGTAGTGTATATTTTTTTATCACCTCAGGATTAGAGTTATAGCAGATAATTTTGTTATTGCTAAAGGGTTATCAAGTATGCTCTTTCAGAATATATAAAACTTTTTGAAAAATTCAAGCATCACTTCGTGCATATGCCTTGTTAGAAATTTTTTTCAAAAATCGAAACAAAGTGTCACACGTGAGGTGATGGTGTGCGGAAAGGCTGTCCCCCGATTCATAAATAGCTATTTATTAACTAGAAAATTGATAAATTGTACACACTTTTTATCTAGATCGTATATTTTAGAGGTTGTCCATAAATATTCAAAATCCATTTCTGTGTCCGTGTGTGTGTCTGTCTGCTTCGATCTCAAAAATTTCAACAGTTCAATTCTTTTTCATCAACTTGACCAAATTCTGATTTTTATCAATATTGATCAACCCCAAAATTTAATTATAAAAAATTTGGGAGCAAGTTTCCCTGGTTGCAGGGAGCAAGCTCCCCTGGTTGCCGCCACTTAACATTGATTAAATTCGGCAAAAATTTTTTAATTTTCTTCCGGAAATTACCCCATTTAGGGGTAATGTTATGCGAAAAATCGATTGCGCGCACTCCCGCAACCTGAAAACTGTAGAAAAATGGTGAAAATTCGATTTTCTAAATGAACAAATATCCCCCATGCATCCCTGCGTGGTTGTTTTTGGCGGAAAAATTAACAGGATTTTCCCGCCAAAATACGACCACACCGGGATGCCAAAATCGAATTTTCACCATTTTTCTGCGGTTTTCAGGTTGCGGGAGTGCGCGCAATTGATTTTTCGCATAAAATTACCCCTAATCTCCGGAAGAAAATAAAAATTTTTTTGCCGAGTTTAGTCAACGTTAAGTGGATGGGAACCAGGGGAACTTGCTCCACATATTTTTGTAGAAAACCTTATTAAGAATTAAGGATGTGCCAATTCATCAAAATCCACAAAATCCTGTCGGGCGACCAATAATGCACCAATCTGGGCAAAAGCATGTTACGGGTGAAGCCATTTATATAGGAGATATAGAAATCCCAGGTTGGTTTTACACATTTCGCGCAAAGAGAAAAGTAGTTAAACATGATGAAGTGGCAAGTCACGGCCCCAACGTTGCTTAATTTGCCAGATCGGACGGTTGGCTTCCTTGCCCACTGCACTATGGTTCTCCTAAATGACAATATATTTGCCGAACTTTTTGTATACACAAAGAGTTTTTAGGTTGCCTTTTCTTGGCTCTTGTCACTTCAAATGTTGCAGCCGGAAAAATTGAAAAAATTGACCCCTCAGAAGCTTTAAAAGTACAAGACGTCATCGCTTATATTGACTATAAGGATATTCATGTAAAAAATCTTATCGGAACATTTGGAGATACTCCAGTTTTTGCCGAGAAGGAGGTGATACAAAGAGATTTCTTAACAATTATAAATAAATACCCCTTTATATTTAGGTAATGTATTATGCACAGCCACTTGCTGCTATTGTTGCAAAAGATCATGAGACGGCTAGGCGTGCAGCAAATCTTGTTAAAGTTACCATCACTTCAGAAGTGCCTATTGTTACAATAGAAGTAAAATTTTCTTTTGTAATTTAAAAAACAACCATTTTTTAGCAAGCTATCGAGAAAGAATCGTTTTTTGAACAAGAGCGTTTTGAATTACATAGCTCTTTGCAGAAATCAGATCTAGTGAAAAAGTATAATTGGAATGAGTATAAAAATGTGGTCAAAGGTATTATTGTGATTGACATTATGTAAAGACTAAATTAGCGATTAGTCACTCAGGGTAAACGCTAGCAGTCGTGAAATCGTTGTGACGTCACAACGAGTGTAAAAACTCATGTCACAGCGATTTTACACTGATGTCACAACGGCTAGCGTCGTGACATCCTTGTGACATGCTTGTCACAATGCATGTCACAATGGCTAGCGTCATGACTTCTATCGATGTCACAGCGGCTACCGCCGCAAAATGCATGTCTGACATTTGCACTTTTACAGTTGCGCCCCGACATATGCGCCCTGACATTTGCGCAACGACATTTGCGCCCCGACATTTGCGCCCCTACATATGCGCGCTAATAATTGTGCCCTAACAAGTGTCGCTGCGATATGTGAGAGCGCAAAAGTCCCCCACCTGCTTGTTCAGATCCTCTAGCTGCTACTAGATTTCCTGGCTGAGTTCTTGGTTCATTTTCAACATCGTTTCTGTTTGTTTCATCACCTAGTGATTCATTTGCTGATATGAAACTGTATTCAAGGATACTATTTTCATTTCCAAAAATTGGATTTTCATTATCGACTTTCTCATTTTGCTCAATACTTAACAGGGACCTTTATGTCTTTCAGGCTTTCAGCTTGAATGGGGACCGTTCCTCGATGCCCCCTACAGCTACTCCCTTGGTTTGCGCTCGTGTGCCCACTTGCCAGCGCAAGACAGACCTAACCTCATATCCTTTCACTTAAAGAGATTATTATAGGGCAAATACGAATCGGAGGGCAAGAACATTTTTATCTAGAGACTCATAATTGCGTAGTAATCCCTGGAGAATGTGATGAAATGACGGTTATTTCTGGAACCCAATGCGTTAGTTCTGTCCAAGTACCCGAAATTTTCTTTATAACTAACTGAAATTTAACACTGTTATTTAGGGTGAGATTTCCGATGTACTTGGTATTCCACGCCATAAAATTGATGTCAAAGTTAAACGAGTAGGTGGTGCGTTTGGTGGTAAAGAGACTACAGCTGGGATGTTTGCTTCTGCTGCTGCGGTTGCTGCACACAAGTATTAATAGATTAAAAGGAAAAATCTTTAAAACTTTTAGACTTCGACGTCCGATTCGCGTTCTAGTTGAGCGCTTTGATGATATGGCAATAACTGGCACGCGCCATCCATATCGCTTCGACTACCAAGTTGCTATTGATGATGATTATCGATTATTGAACTTGGATGTGCAAGCTTATTCAAACTGTGGTACCACTATCGATCTTTCTGGAGGTGTTATGTGTAAGAAAAGTTATAATATGTTAAGGATAGCTAAGGTGGAGTGGGCAAGAGCAGGCTTGAGCCGGCCCGAAGCCCGGCCCTGATTGTTCATTTCTATTTGGGCCTCGGCACAGAGACACAGTCCTTTTTGATAACCTATGTGATAAGTTTTAGATCGAACAATGACCGCAATTGAAAATGTATATAACATTGAGAATGTTGATTTTAATGGAAAACTATGCCGTACAAACGTTGCATCCAGTACAGCTTTTCGTGGCTTTGGCGCCCCACAAGCAATGTTTTGCACCGAGACTATAATGAAACATATTGCTGAAGAATTTAAGATAGACGTTAATAAGGTAACGTGCTGTAATCTCCGATCGATTACTGATCCCTGAAAATATTTTGACTATGATTGTTTGTTGCGCATGGGTGTGATGTTATGCGGATGGTAAGGTGTTAGGGTGTGTTTGATGGAGGATTTCTATACCAACCGGTGACACGATAAGGTTAAAATGCAAAATTTCGAGATTCCGAACTCGATTGTAGATCACCTGATCACTACACCATTTATTCACTAAATGACCTGACGCTAATTTTTGATTTTCTTTTTTTCGAGATCAAACTTTCTTCCTTTATACAAGTTTTTAGTTACGAGAACAAAACATGTATAATGAGGATGATGTTACACCATATGGCCAGCGTCTAACAAAATGCAACATTCGCAGATGTTGGGCAGAATGCCTCGAGCTTTCCAAATATGAAACAAGGCGAGAAGAAATTGAACAATTCAATAAGATAAATAAATATACAAAACGTGGGATTTACATGATGCCAACAATGCTCGGAATTGGGTTTGCCGAGCACAAATTACTCAACCAGGTAGAAACGTTTTTAGTCTATGTCCAGTTTTTTAATTTATAGGCTGGAGCATTAGTTCACATCTACACAGATGGCTCAGTGCTTATTTCACATGGTGGTATGGAAATGGGACAAGGCTTGCACACTAAGATGTTACAAGTAAATATGAATAACCATCCTCCAAGGGGTTGGTCCCGCCTCTAATGTACATGTATAAAGGTTACGTAGGGAGAGTATTCGAGTACCCTGAGGAAGCATAGTTCTCTCGGTACGTCGCCGTACCGTCCGATTTTGCAAGTTAAGCAACGTTGGGCCCATAGCGTCTAAGTTCGGTTTCCGAAGCCTTGAGAATTTGGAATCCCCTGCCCCGGGGCATTGAGCATGCGCAAAAAGCCCCAGTAATTTGAGAGTAACTCCTGTTGTGGGCTGCGCATCGCTCATCCCTCCTGAAAATGAATGAGAAGAGAGAGAGGACAGACAGACCCTTCTATATCTTATGTTTTTGCCAAAAAAATGTTTGCAAAACTTTTTTATCAGATAGCAGCAAGTTGTTTGGAAATTGACATATCACTAGTCCACATAAATAATACCTCCTCCGATAAAGTTCCGAATGCATCTCCGACTGCAGCTAGTGGCAGCAGCGATTTGTACGGTCTAGCTGTTCAAGATGCTTGCAACAAGTTGAACAAACGACTAAAACCTTTCAAAGATGCTGCTCCAAATAATAGTTGGAAAGAATGGGTTATGGCAGCTTATAGTAATCGTGTACCACTGTCAACTACTGGGTTTAGTTTGTAAGCATTATTTTTCTATCAGAAAGTTAGATTTTGTGAATAAATTTTTTTAAATAGACTTCCATGCCCTAATTTGGTGAATAGCAAAGAAGAAGCACCGGTGCCATATTTTGTTTATGGAGCTGCGAGTTCTGAAGTCGAAGTTGATTGCTTGACCGGCGACCATAAGGTAGATGAAAAAATAATAATAGGAAAATGATCTGCGATCAAGGCGTATGCAAAAAAATTTCATGACAATCGAAAAAACTTTAAATTTGGGCCATAGGCTTTAATGGAACTAAGAGGATGGAACGATACGAATGAAGCGATCGAATAAAACGATACGAATGAAACGACATGAATGAAGTTACATAATGGAAAGTAACCAAATTCAGGGTTTTCGTGTCAATATTCAGGCAAATTCAAACCCGTTTCTGGACACCGCCTGGAAATAAATCGTTTCATTCGTATCGTTTTATTTAATCGTTTCATATGTGTTCGTTCCATGAGTACCAAAAAATTTAGGTTATTCAAACATATTTGGTTATGGATATAGGCGATTCATTAAACCCAGCAGTTGACATTGGACAAATTGAAGGAGCTTTTTTACAAGTACTACTTTTGGCGCTACTAACAATAGGGGGGGGGGGGTGGGTCACCCACGTGAAAAAAAATTTTCGAAAATTTTTTCCTTCAAGTGACACCTCTAGGAATAAAAACATTCTGAAAATCCGAATTTGACATTTAAGAAGCGAAAAAATGCTTTCCTGATCCAGGAAAGGTCTGTGTATTAAAGCGAAAAGTCGCAAAAATGCGATTTCATAGATTTTTCGCTTCAATACACAGGCCTTCCTTGAATCAGAGAAATGTTTCTTTCTCTTATCATTCTCCTATTGTGTAGTAGCTCCCCACTTTCTAAAGGGTGGGGCAAAAAAATTGAATTTTTTCACCAAAATAACTCTATAAGGAACTTCTATGCTAGATCCATTTTTACCTGCCCTTTACAAGTGTTTTTATCTTGTTTAAGGGCTATGGACTTTTCACTATGGAAGAGCTAAAGATTCGCCCTGATGGTACCCGTTTAACACGTGGCCCGAGCACTTATAAAATCCCTACTGCAGATGATGCACCAAAACATTTCCATGTAAAATTACTCAAAGGTTCTTCGAACCCATATGGCATTTTTTCGTCCAAAGTACGTTTTTCTTTACATATTAGACTTAAACAAATTTGTTTAGAATGTCGGCGAACCACCTTTATTTCTTGGATCTAGCATTTTCTTTGCCATACGTGAAGCAGTGCGTTCTTATCGGGCAGATCAAGGCTTGCATGGATATTTCCGCCTTGATAGCCCAGCTACACCGGATAAAATTCGCATGTCATGTGAAGATCGATTTACTAAAAAGGTATATATTTGGCATAATCAAAAACTTATAAGGGGCTCTCCAGTAGTGGTGGGAAAAGGATAAGAAAGGACAACATTGTCCTTGGAGATTCACAAGGACAATGTTGTCCTTTCTTATCCTTTTTCCACCACTACTCTCCAGATAATACGATTTCAATTGTTTCGGATTTTTAGACCTCCTCCCCCCAACGTTATCAAAAATGCACTAGCGTTATTAACTTTTTTGTGGAGAGGGCTGACCCCCCCCCTCAATATGATAACGTAATATCTGAATGGCTTCTCACAACATAAGAGGCGCCGAATCAAAACATATCGGCTTTGGGACTCCAATCCCCATCAATTCCAAATCGAAACATCGCGTCTCTTGGGAATTTAGTGGGCCTAACACTGGCACATAAAAATTTAAGTGCGAGGAAAAATTGATTAAATTAATTTTAGGTTATAAAGTTATTTGGCAATAGAATATCAGATAATGGACAATGGACGGTTGAACTATAATTATAAAAATTACATAGTTTTATAAATAATGTGATGGTTTGAACCATAGACGTAGCCAGGATGTTACGAAAGGGAGGGTTAATCCATGATGGGGGGGGGGGGGATAAACGTGGAAATTTTGAAAAATTTTCTCACAAATTGCGGGGGTGGCTATTACTAGGGTTGCCAGATTGGAACGTTACAAATGTAACGTCAACAAAAAATTTTCAACGTTATTGTAACGTTACTAACATCAAAAAATTTTTTTAACGTCTATTGAAACGCTACCACAAATTTTTTTAACGTCTGTAAAAAAGCTAGCTATCACCCCCCCCCCCATCTGGCTACATCTATGGTTTGAAGTTTGAACTAATAAAATTTTATTTGAATAAATTTATTAAGAAATGGTTTATTTGATTATTTTGGTTTACTGAAACGAAAAATTCAAAAAATTTTCGTTTTAATAACCAAAACAATTTTCAAACTGTATAATTTTGGTGCTAATCTAGGCAATTTGTAAAAGTACGACTGTGCCGAACACGCCGAACGGAGTCTCAAATGGGGCTCCGAACACGTCAAAGGGTCCCAATTAGGCTTAGGCCTAAGCCTAGGCTTAAGAGCCGAGTGTTTTATCCACTCGGCCATGACAGATCATTATTTGTTAGGATTAATTTGCAATGATAAACCTTCCGTTAAACATGATATGGGGCTAAAAAATTATTCTTGAAGAATACCCTCACAATTTTGGTGTCATTTTTCTTCTCTTATCTAGCCATCTCTTAGCTATTTTGATGCTGCCCCGGCAGATTTTTAACATAAGACGGAACACAAAAATAAGCAATCATTTTCCGGAAGCCACTCCTGGTGTTAAGTGTTTGATAAAAAGTTCCCTCGAGAATTTTGATGATTTTTCAAATGTTTATGACCTTTTAATTTCTTATCAATTAAGCAAATCCTTTTGTGCTCTTAGTTTTTTTTATCTCGGTCTCGGAAAAAATCTGCACGAATTTAAAATTGTGGAGCTACTACGCCTGGGAGGGGCGCACTTAACAGGAATAAAAATGCTGAAGTAAAAATGCCAAAAAATTTTTTAACAAGTGACCCCTTAGGGGTAATTTTATGCGGGGAATCGATTGAGCGCACTTCCGAAGCATGAAAACTCTTCTTTGACCCTGATTCAGGGAAATTGGTGTATTGAAGCAAAAATCAAATTGTGCTCACTCCCGTACCGTGAAAATGCTCCCTGATCTAGGGAAAAAACTAAAAACCGCACTTTCAGATTTACGCTTAAAAACACCAATCCCTTCCTTGAATCAAGGTCAAGGAAGCGTTTGAAACGAAATATCCGACGTTATCAAAATAGGAAAAAAATTTTGGCTACGGAGCGTTTAAGGATTTTCCTTTGTAACAAGGTCTAACTTTGTTTTAATGAAATTCATCCTTTGTGGTGCAGTGGCGAAGCTTTCGACCTTTTACCACAATAAAGCAGGATTCGACTCCCAACTCCGGCAAAAAGTTTTTGCGGAAGATTTCAAGTCAAAAATTTTTTTTGGTTCGGATCCGAAACAAATGCCATAATTGTTTTCAGGCCGAGTACTTTCAAACCCACTAGGCCTCTTGTCAAGATCCGTGCTTCCTATGTTGAGTATTCCTTGTAAGATCGAATTCACCTCACAGGTGTCGTATTTTTTCACAGAATTTTTTTCCCGGCATAGATTTTCAAAAAAACTTTTTTTGCTTGTTTCATAAAACAAGCTATTCAATTTTGTCATGTCGGTAATATTAGGAGTGCCAAACGGATATACAATCTACTTGTGCTTATCAAAATTCCGATTAACAAACTCCAGAGTTCTATGTTCTTGTATAAACTATAAAAAAATAGGATGTGATTGACGTAGTACAGTAAAATGATATCAAGTACAAATATTTATTATAAAATAATGAAGAGCTAAAAAAGACAAATTCCGTATATTTTGATTACTAAAATTTGTCATTGTATCCTGTTCGTACCCATAAAATGGGAACGTGATTTTTTATGCGTAAAACGATTAAGAGTTTTTTTGTAGCATAAGAATTGTGTAGCACAAATCATCACGTGAAAAAATTTGGGAGTGATATCAAATTTCTAGGATTAAGTAAAAACGGACTTAGATTTTTTTATCAGTAGCGGAACTATTACAGTATAGTAAGCTTGGAAAATAAGGATCTTAAAGATTGTATTTAAATAGCAAGGGGTGCTAAGTATATCATTCTTATTTATTTACCTTTTTGTCGCCAAAATGAACTCCATAGAAAATATTCTCACTACTTTCAACAAGGCCCCAGTCAAATCATTTAAACATAGTGTAATAACTTCGAATACTTACTTATCGGAAATTCCATGTGATGAACTCCACCATTTTGGTCTTACTACTAAAGATGACTTGAAGCGACTTTTTGGTAGCATCAAGGTGAGAAATTTTCGGATACGTGTATTATAAAATTACAGTTTGTTTGCACGGGTGGCTCACCTTTGCGAATGAAAATGTATGCCGAAAATTTTCATAAAGAAACAGGCGTAGACATGAGCGGAAATTTAAGCTCGACGGATCGATTTTGTTTGTATAAAACTGGAAAGGTGCTTTGGATCAATGTAAGTATTAGCTGTACTATATAAGTTGTTCATAATTTTTTTAGCATGGGATGGGTACACCTTCTTTAAGCATCATGTTGATCGAAACGATTAAGCTACTTCACTATGCGGGTGCAGAAAACGTTACGATTATTCGTCTCGGGACATGTGGTGGGATAGGCGTTGCGCCGGGTACTGTAGTCATCTCAACTGGTGCTTTAAATGGGGCTTTGGAGCCTGTGCATACGCAATATATTGGTGGAAAAAGTGTAAGTGATATATTGATCTAGTGTATAACAAGTTGAACTGTAAGGATTGATATTTTCGCCTGTATGTTATCGTAAAAACGGAATCGGGTTTCGAAAATCGCATCTCAAAATCGGAAATTTTGACCGGATCCTTATTTTTGGGATCGGGATTCTTTAATACACATCCCATTTAAACGTATGATTTGAAGGTAAACCGAGAAGCCATCATTGATAAAGCGTTGAGTGAAAAATTATTCAAAATAAGCCAACAGCTTGATATACCAGCAGAAAAAGGACTTACATGGTGCACTGATGACTTTTATGAAGGTAATGTTTCATTAACGATAAAAGAAAAACTTTCTAATTTTAGGTCAAATGAGAATTGATGGCGCTTTCTGTGAGTATACCAAAGAAGAAAGAAAAATTTTTTTCGAACACTTGTATAAAATCGGAGTGAGAAACGCAGAAATGGAATCCACTTGTTTTGCGGCGCTAACTTTTCGAGCTGGCATACGTAGTATGTTTTTAAAATCTTCTCTTAGTTAAATATAAAAAGAAAATCGCGCACAAATCGCACCATGTATAATTTTTTTTTTCTTTTAGATGCTATTGTTTGTCTTGCAGTCGATCGTTGCGACGATGAATTTGATGTTATCGACTCTGAACACAAACAAAAAGCTGAAATGCGTGCATTTCGCATTGTAACAAAATTGATCAAAGAAGAGCTTACGATGACTCCATTTTCAGAAGGCTATTAAATTAATAAATAAATTTGAAAATAATTTTTTAAAATAAACTTCTAACTTGCTACTCACCCGAAACCTTTGCAATAAAATATATTACGAATACAATCTTCATAGTTAAACAAACGTCGACCCAAGAATATAGAATGATTTTTCTGTTCTGCTCATGCCATTTTTAGAATAAACAACTGCCGCTGATCTCCCTATTGTTTAAGGTATCATTGTTCAATCATGAAATTTTTTTGATTATTCAGCTTGATTTTATATTTAATTCTGCTCCAATGATCGGGAGTGTTAAGAGGCAATGTATGGAAAAGTCGCACAGGTGGTGGGAGTACTCCAAAAGGTGTCGTCACAAACTTGAAGCCTATATTGTTTTTAAGTACTTAGTGAGTGATTAACAAAAACATAAAAATTAGGTCCCGTGCCTTTATACTTGTGGAGAAATCGAGGGTCATGTTTGGCAAAAATCGGCATCCGGGCCATTTTAGTATTTCTATCATAACTTTTTTCTACTGAAGCGTTTTCTATAATTTAAACCAAAAAGCAAAAGAGTGCAAAATTTTTTGAATTAAGGGGGGGGGGGGTACACAAACGCTCATGATGGATGAATGACTATAAAGGCGGAAGGTCCGAGGATGAGTGGTGAGGGGGTACTGTACCCCCTCCCCCCTTGGTAACCTATGCTGTCGACTTTCTCTTAAATAATATATTTAACACTCCCCCACATGGTGATCATTGGAGCTATTGCAGCAGAATTAAATATAAAATCAAGCTGAATAATCAAAAAAATTTCGTGATTGAACAATGATATCTTAAACAATAGGGAGATCAGCGGCAGTTTTTTATTATAAAAATGGCATGAGCAGAATAAAAAAATCATTCTATATTCTTGGGTCGACGTTTGTTTAACTATGAACATTGTATTCGTAATAAGCTTTCTATTTTTTATTGTAAAGGTTTCGGGTGAGTAGATAGTAATATTGTGAGCTCCCCCGGGGCAGTCCATGTTTTAAGGCTGTAAAAAGACGGTGCCTTCGGCTCATGCGCCAAGTCTCGAGGCTCAAATCATAGTAAAAGCCTCAATTCATCGGCTTCAGCTTATTCAGTGCTAGGACGGGTAAAAGGCATAAAATACTTTTTTCGAAACATACTTTTTGAATGCTCGAAGCCATTTCGAAAAGTCCGTTTCGAAAAATTTGCTTCAAAAATTTTATGAAATTTTTTAGCTGTTACGGGACCATGTGTTACTGAAACTGATTGTCCATCTGGTAATAAATTATTATTAATTCATTTTAGGCGCTTGGTATATTCCACCTCAAAAAAGAGCTCGAATTCTTTTTTGATGTGGGATATACAACAATGTTCCCCATTAGTGGCGTAGGCAAGGGGTCAGTGAGAAGGTGCCTCCCCCCTCTAGTGGGCTAAAATTTAAAAAAATCCCTACACATAAGGGTCCCTCTTATGTTTTTTGGGAAAAATTAGCCTGCTTTGGGGAAGTGTCCCTTCCCTAGCCGACCCTTCTCCCTACGCCACTGTTCCCCATACTCAACCCCACCCCCCGGAGTATAAAAATTTGGCCAATTTAGACACGTTTTAGAGAGAATTGCACAAAAATGAGCTAAAACATATTTTAGGATACAATAAACATATCCATGGTTACAAAAATTAGATATAAAAAACATAAAATTAGAAACAAGAAAACATATAGTCAGGCAAAAAGTGACCCCCCCCCACATAGTCGATTTTTCACCACCGTATTGCAAAGACGTATACAGGATGGGACAATTGAACCAGGTCCCCCCCCCCCTAGATTCTAAATGGAATCATCGTTTTGATCAAAAACTATATTACTTTAATCAGGGTCAGGCAAAATTATTCATGCATCAAAAATACGCGCAATCGATTCATCACATAAATTTACCTCAAGAAGGTAGGTTTTCATATAAGTTTTTGATTAAAAACTGATGATTCCATTTAGAATTGAGGGAGGGTGTCGTGTTCAATTGGCTCACCCTGTATATTTTAGGTTATTCTTGTCTTCAAAGCGAAAGTCGATGCTTCAAACTTAATGTATGTGCAGGTCTTGCTCCAGGAACAAACGTTGGTAGTGAAATTGGTGGCGCTTGTCCTCCTGGTTCTACTCCGGATGAAAATAGAAACTGTATTTGTCAACCTAATCAATGTGCAGGTCTTGCTCCAGGAACAAACCTTGGTTGTGAAATTGGTGGCGCTTGTCCTCCTGGTTCTAAGCCGGATGGAGCTGGAAACTGTATTTGTTAATAAATAATGAATTTATTCATTTAAAGGGGCAGTCCAGTAATTTACAATCATATGGAAAATGATATATTCGGAAAGATCGTGAAAAGTGGAGCATTTTTTGTTTTTATGGTATGTTCTGAATCGTCGTAGTTTTCGAGATAATTGCGTTTGATATTTGTGTACAAGCTCTTCGTTGTAATAAACAAACTTTTTTGAATTTTTTGCGGATCAATCTTATTTTATGAAAATTTAAAAAATCAATTTTTCCGCAACAAATTCAAAAAACTGTTTATTACAACGAAGAGCTTGTACACAATTCAAATTTCAAACGAAATTATCTCAAAAACTACAACAATTCAGAACATCCCGTAAAAACCATGCTCCATTTTTCATGATCTTTCCGAATATATCATTTTTTCATATGATTGTAACTTACTGGGCTGGTCCTTTAACTCTATCAATTTTTTTCGCTTTCCATAATTTAAAGCAATAAATCCTGCATCTTTTAAATCTATTTTTGGAATCTGTTAAGCTACTTTTCGGGGACTTTAGCGACATTAATTTCACTCAATTAAGTCATAGTTATTCAGCATATTCTGGGGTATAGAGTACCAATAAAATTTTTTAATCAGCCAATTTTATCGGGAATCGTTTCCCCACTCAGAAAAATCCCAATAACGTAAAGAGACGTTTTCGCGCTGATGTTATGGTACTCGTTTTGCTCATCTCGATGAGCTGATTCCAATAGCATTAACCGTTTGAAATTTAGATGCATGCCCTTTTTTCACATTTTTGTCCGCCTTTCTTACCTCTATTGTAGCATTTGCATAGTTTTAATTAATTTCGAACTCGATGTTTTCAAAAAAGAGACATTGAAATTTGAGATATTCAAAATTTGGCCATTTTCAAAACTTCCATCGAATTTTGATCTATTATTTCAATTTTTAATAGAAAGTGATGTTCTAAAGGTTTGTCCGCCTCGATCTGAGGAAAATTTTGGTATATTACTCGATCCATATTGACAATAGAAAACATGATCTTTAACTCATTCTTTGTAGTAGTACATATATGTACCAGTAGCTAAAAATGGGTTAATTTAAACAATTTTATATGCCATCATTTTATTTAACATAAAAATCTTATAAAAAACAATTCCTGAGTAATCTATTTTCCAATGCACAAACCACATGCGTTTGGACAATAAGACCGTTTTTGTTCAGTAGTATAAACAGTGCTGGCGCAAAATCCTTTTGATACCCAATTGGAACAACTAAAAAATGGCTACAATTTTGTACTTTTATACCCCTTTTCTAACAAAAAAATCTTGCCTATCCCTCCTGTGGGGGACTACTGTTCCTTGGATATGGGATATGAATTGTAGAAAACGTCCCCCTGGGGATGTTCCACCCACTAGATCTTCAGTGTTATAAAAATTAAGATCTTTATTCAAACTTAATTAAAAAAGGATAAAATCGGTATCAAAACCATCTCTCCTTCCAGCTAAACACTAGGGTTTATATATGCCTTTTCTGATCGGTATAAAAAATCGCATGTGAATGAAATGCACATTTCCTATGGAACAGAAATGACCTAGAAACGGGTTGGCGGCACTTTCGCATTTACATTTGAGCATTGCGCGCCTACATTTGCACATGTGCACTTGCGCATGTGCACTTGCGCATGTACATTTGCGCATTCACTTTTGCGCAGGTGCTTTTGCGCGTGCACAAATGCGTGTGATTTTTTTTTGGCTCACTCTGTAATTATCCCTCAAAAATGCCAAATATGTTACATGCGCAAATGTTACACGCGCAAAAGTGAATGCGCAAATGTAAATGCGCAAATGTTATATGCGCAAAAGTGCATGAGCAAATGCTCATGCGCAAATGTAAATGCGCAAACGTGCATGCGTAACTGTTAAATGCGCAAATCTGGGTGCGCAAGTTCCGCCAACCCCTAGAAACTAGTTTTTAGTTTCTCGGTCATTTGCTAAAGGATGTTTATTATTTGTGGAGATGTGGGTTTAAGAATTTATGTTTAGTTTTTAGTGTAAAAAGAAAGAAGGGGAAGAGGGGACCTATCACACCTTCGTCGTTTTAAAAACCTTATTTAACATTTTTTACCCAACATTATCTGTACATGAATCATTTAGTAATGGAGAACGATCTGGTGGAGATGATGGAGCACCTCCGGATGTTACTAAAAATTAAACTTTTATACAAATTTCCATTTTTTATATCCTCTTTACCAGCTCTGTATTGTAAAATAAACCGTTGAATGTTATGGTAACTATAGGCACTAACAACAGCAAGATTTTGAGTAGTTCTAAGAGTACCTATGGAGGCAATGTCCGTTGGGCAACATAGACTAAAAAAGTTTATGAAAACATAAAAATTTTAGATACCGAGCTCCAGTTCGTGTAAACCCTTGGTGCTTAATTTCCGTACAGCCATAAGCACATCCTTGAGAACAAGTACCACTGATTGAAGTAACTCGAACTTCTACAAATTGCCCAACTGGTGCTTGAATATGCCAATGACAAGCCATAGCGCGATTGAGAATGGAACTACCACTAGATCCAACTTGTCCTGCCAATGTTTTATAAGTAGGAGTGGCCTAGATTTTGTAAAAAGCATTTGTCTAATATCGCTTACAGTTACAGTAGCACCACAATTTGAAGCACCATTTTCTGGATTAGCTCTAGTATTGCATGTGGTACCACCAAATCCACTTGGGCAAATACAAGTGTTGCAGTTTTTAGAGTTTCTAAATCCGCCATTTTGACAATTTGCTCCAGTCGTACATCTATCTAAAAAAGAAAATCAAATGTTTTTATTGTTTTTTTTAACGTACTAGTGCATTTATAGTAGCGGTTCATCAAAAGAATATCATCAAAAGTTGGAGCAATCCGGTTACCCATAGTTCTTTGATAAGCAGGTTGACGAGATAAAATTTCAATTGGGCTATCAACTCTACCGTTAGCTAAAAAAGTGAATTGCCATGACGAGGGTTGGAATTTTATCCGGATTTATTCAGGTTTCCCCAGGGGAATTCTGGGGAAATCTTCTTATGCGATATTTTTACACATTTTTCGTAAATGATTTTTTGAAAAATTTTTTTGTAAAATGCCTACCTTCAGGATAGTGCATGACCGACCCCCAGTCATATTCAACATTGTAATTATTGTTAGTAGCCATAGTTCCCTTATCAAATTGATCTCTGTACTTAGTACCAATATTTTTATATTGAATAGAAACATAGCCATCACGATCGTAACGGGACTGTGTGTGGAAAAATCCGAGTGCATGACCGATTTCATGAGTTATAATCCCGAACTAAATACTTAATCTTGCTGCAATATAGGCTCTTACCAATTCACATCCATTTCCAATAGAAATTTCTTGTTGCTTATTCAAATATAACCTACCAACATAGCTGTAACACCCACTTCCTTTGTTGAAATATAATCGATTGGAGCCAGATCCATCTTCAGAAAAAGTTAGGCAAGTGTTATCTTGCCAGAATTGAACGGCAAGTCGGATAAGCGCGCGAGTAGAAGTGCTGATTGAAGGAGAAAATGTGTAGGGAATAGGAGATCCGACTGTCCATTGGTTTTTGGGAAATTGAATTCCAATTTGGGCTTGACGTTTGGGTCGATTATCATTGTCATCGTCGTCGTTTATCAAAGCGTTGGCTTGTTCTTCTGTTAGAATGATGTCGTTCTAAAAAATAAAATTTGATGGAGCTTATCAACCGAATTTTTTGTCAATCCGCTGATTTTTTATTGTGACCCTAAATATACGCTTCTTGTATATCGAAATTTGAAAAATGAGGTGCTAGTCGACAATAGGCATCCAATAAAACTTTATGTATCCAATGAAACTTTATGTATACAAACAAGTTTAGGCTTAGGCTTTAGGCTTAGGCTTAGGCTTAGGCTAAGACTAAGGCCTAAGGCTAAGCCTAACCTTAAGCGTAAGCCTAATCCTAAGCTTAATCTTAGCCTAAGGCTTAGGCTTAGGTTTAATGGCTAAGCCTTAGACTAAGTCTAGGCCTTAGTCTAAGCTTAGGCCTTAGGCTTAGGCTAACATTGTAAACCTAACCCTAATGCTTAGTCTTAGCCTAAGTCTAAGGCTTAGGTTCACTGGCTTAGGCTAAGCCTAACTTTAAGCCTAAGCCTAAATTTGTTTGGATATACATAAAGTTTTATTAAATGCGTAAAGTTTTATTGGATACCTATTGTCGACTAGCACCAAAAATGGCTTCCTCTCACATTAAAAAGTTTAAAAAAAGTCGCCTACCTGATACATAAACTCTTTTACAGCATCATTTATCTTTGCAATATCATCAAATACCTCTTCTTTATCTGTGTCTTGTCCATGAATTTGTTGGATCAACTAAACAACATCATTATCATATCAAAAACCTTATTTTTACCCGCGCTGCAGTTTCTTCGTCTGGTGTAACAGTTCTGTTCCTTCTTGCAAGCCTTGTTCGATGCCTAGCTAATCTTTGTTGTACATGTGCGAATTGACTATAGTCAGCGACATTTCCATCAAGGAACCGTTGTAAAAAATGTTCTCGGAGCTAAAAAATTGGATTTATTAAAAATAAGGATATATAATTTTTACCTTAAATCTAAGCCTAAGCTGAACTTTTCATTAAACTCATAGATTATAACAATTTAAAAATATACCTGTTGCCAATTAGGCCTGGAATCAACTACTGCTAGCACAGCTAGCCCTAGAACCAGTACAACTTTGATTGCAACCATATTCTTTCCAAGATAGGATCGGCTTGAATTTAACCCAAATTTCGAATATCCACTCCATTTAAATCCAATTTTTAAAAATGATTTTCGACTCTTTAAACAGCTGTATAAACAATTTTTTAACTTCTTTCGGGATGATCCTCATCCCGGCTACATGCGTATCTGATGATCAAATGAATGACCACCCTTGTAAATTCGATTTTTCTATTGTATTTTGTAAACAACCCCCTCGACCTGGTACGTGGTCTAAAATAGCATATATGTGATTAATCTAATGATTGAATAATCGTTTGTACAGAGTGGCACACAAAAAACCGGACACTTAAAAAATTTTTAAATAGTTTATTTAGCAAAAAAACAACAACAATCTAAGTATATATGTAGGGTATAAGTATATACGTAGCGGTTAAATGTCGGCTAATCAATGGGATTGAATTAATTTTTTTATTGAGGTACATGATATTTAGATGATTGAAAATCTGATTGTAATGCATAAAAAGTGCAAAAAATCGAGTGGTTTAGTAAAACTAATATATATTCATTAAAAATATAAAGACTCTTAGTCGTTGAGATCCTTGAGGCCGGCCCCCAACCAAATCCTGGATACTGGTCCGTCTGGCGTGTTCGGAGCCCCGTTCGGCGCAGTCGTACTTTTACAATTGCCGTATATCAAATATCTCCTCAGGGTTGTCGAATTGGAATTTACTTCCAAAACAAAAAGTGATTGCCTCAACGTGAACTTTCTTTTCCACGTTTGAACAAAAATTCGGTTCAAAAGTGGACTAGTCTTTAAACTATCATTTTTATGCAAGCTTTCTTAAGAAAACGTATCGTTTGAAAAAAATGAAACCCTTCGAAAATCGTTAAAATTTTGGGGTAAAAAATGACAATTTTCAAATTTTGCATCAATTTTTTAGCCATGAAAACAAAAAAATCACCCTTGGTGATCTTTGAAAAAGTTGTTGCATTTTATTAGAGGAAGATTTTAAACTATTGTCCTTCCGAAATGGATTTAAGTTGACTGCTCTAGAGGTCCATTGTGTTCCACATATGACCCAGGGATGTTAATGAGTTTAAAAAATCCCCCATCATAAGCATTTTGGCTTCCCTATGATTCTTTTCTTGACAAGCACATTTCTTGGCAGAAATTTGACTAAAGTCATAAAAAACTTATTTTTGATTTCGTTGAATATTGGAGTTCAAGAGAAAGAGACCATTTGAAAACAACAACTGTTTTTATGAGTTAGTAAATGGGTTTTTTGGCAATAGTGTAATTCTTTATTGGCCATAGCAAAGAGGTTAAACTGGATGAAAAACTGAAAATTTGCAAAATGACCAATTTGCTTAAAGATTAATGTTTTTTTTTTCAAACAATGAGTAAGACCTTTTGATTATTTTTGAACCTTAAGTTTTTCCGCCAGATCACTTCATTCGAGTGAATCATCCAATACGTCGTTGCTTTCTTATCGTTGTAGTATATTTGGCCTATCTCATCGTAGGAATTTAATTGAGAGATAGTTGGCCACTCATGTGAAAGCTGGTGACCAGCTCTACAACTTTTATATCACCACCTGGGGACCAAAAAGTGCATACAAGGTTTTGGCATGGAAAATCGATTTTTAGCGTATCAAAAATTTCATTTTAAAATACTGTTTTTTATATCTAACAATTTCTGATCATTTTTGAACAAAGCTGAAGAAATCGAATTTTTGAATTTTTTCTGCACCTGGGGGACCATTGGAAAAAAAAGATTTTTCCTAAATTTCTCAAAGTTGCACAAAACGATCGAAATGATTTCGCATAGTCACAAACAGTGATATTTATCAATTTTAATTGGAAAATACCATGTTTTTTCACTTTTCTCAACTTTTGGCACTATTCTTGACCACCGTGGATGAGTCACAGCGGAAATGTTGTCTTCATTTTGCCTTGTTTATGAACGATACCGAGATGAATCATTTTATTCAAATAATCAAAGACAAGCTAGCATAAAAACCTTTCTAGCATAAAAATCATAAAACCTTTCTCTTGGGTTAGATATACAAGAAAAAAATCATAAAACCTTTCTAGGGTTAAGAAACTACAACCTACCCCCGCAACATTACATTTCCCATCCATGTTCCACCGTTGGCATTTGATATTTGCGGTCGAAACACTTTCATGCCGAACTTCCGTACTTGATTCCATCTGAGCCAAACATTGGAATTTGTAAAACCTTTAAAAAAAGAAATTATTCAATTTCGTTGAGTTTTCGCCGAGATATCAAGGTTTATTGCAACAAGTCAAATACGAGTTTTAAAATTTGTATATTGAAACGAAAATGAAGTAATTCACTTTTTTGCACCACTTTTCGAGTCGTGTGAGTAATTTATAGCTATTTTATTTTTTCATTTTTGAGATGATAAGCATTTTATGGTGCCAGGATGTTTTTAGATTTTGAATTTTTGTTAAAAATTGCAAAAATTATTGTCATCGGAGCCTTTGAGAGGCTCTGATCGCCATCAGACCTCTGATACTTGACCTATTTTGTGGTCAGGCATTTTCTTTGACATTTAGATTTTGAATCATGTATTCTGTATTGTCACGATGCCAAGACATTAACAATCCTGAATATTTTAAATGTTGTTGTTGTGCTCATGTTAAGGTTAGGTGCAATAAAAATTATTTTAAAAAAATGAAATTTAGAAAGGAGCTTTAGTTATTGCTATCATCAGCATTGGTCTTGCTGCTTTTTTTCATCTGTTTATCCCTAAGGAAAATTTCATCCTTAGTCTTATTAATCTTATTACCATAGTGGTAATTGTTGCTGGTTCGTGGGTCATCTATGCTGATCGCGAAGAGAAGGCATGGGCATACATCCCATATCTTGTTGTGCAGGTAAGTGTAAAAAAATCATATAGTAAAACTAACGCAACCTACTGCATCAGTCCTTCTTGTCTTGACTTTCCCGAGGCGGAAACAGTCTAGCTGGGCTCAATGGTATAGGGAAGATGGCAGAGGGTAGGTGCCCCCTTGTGGGCATAAGTTTTTTAAAAGACAAAATCTTTAAAAATCGAAAAAATCCCCAATCATAAGGATCCCACTTATGTTTTTTGGAAAAACAATTTTTTTGGGAAAGTACCCTCCTCCCAAATCGACCTTTCGGAGCTTCAATAGGGTATAAGGGGCGAAGTAGCTCCTACCTTTCTCCCTACACCACCGGTTGAGCTTCTGCTCGGTCTTTAGGTTTACCCTGAGCAGAAACTCGGCCCGGAGCCAAGTACAAAAAATAAAATAAATTTTTTAGACATTTATCATCATTTGCTACCTTGTTCTCATTTTTACTCTCCTAGTATGCGGCATTACTGAACCACTATGGGTAAAAGATATGTTGACACCAAAATTTTCTTTCAATTGTGATCGTAATCAACAAATATTTGAGGGTCGTGATTGTAATCAACAAGAAGTTTTACATCGCGATGATACTCAACAAAGAGTTTTGGCTAATGGTCATAATCTATGCATATTTGATTTTTTAAATCATCTTTTTTTAGAAGTTCGCACCACTTGCTTTGTAGCTATGGCAATTTTAATAATTATTGATGCTGTTGTAATCTGGTGTTGGTCAATTGTTTTCCGAGCTTATCGTTACACGCGTGAAGTTTTGAGTGGACCATCACTTGGTGAAAACTGCCAATAACTTTTTTGAATTTTCTTTTTATTGTTAAGCATATTTAATCAATAAATTATTTTTAGTCATCTTCGAAATATTGGGGTTACTGATTTACCGATGTAAAGAAATCTTCCCCTTAGGAATAGCTCATTTTCAGTTTTTCCGTTTTTTTGCTCCTAGGAAAGATCGGCTATGACAAAGACCGGAGGAAGATCGGCCTTTTCCACCCATATTTGTGATCTTTATTTTTTTATTATTAACCCGAATATGCCGATACATCGTACAAGAGGGCAAGGTAGTCAAAACGTATCCTCTTGGGGGGGGGTCTATACGAGAAATCGATTGCGCGCATTCCTGAAGTATGAAAAAGCTTCCCCGATTCAGGAAAAGAGTTGGTGTATTGAAGAAAAAATTGGAAACCCCTCAAATGAGGGTTAGATCTGCAGTTTCGGTGTCTATGGGTTTTCTTTGTCAAAAAACACGAATCTGAGCGATTTGAGTCACTCCGAGTTCAATCTGACCGTTTATAGGTACATTTCTCGGGGGTACCCCATTTTGACTAATGGGGTACCTCTGAGGAAAGTGCCTATAATCGGTCAGATTGAACTATGAGCGACTTAAATCTCTTGGGTTTGTGTTTTCGACAAAGAAAACTCTCTAGACACCGAAATTGCAGGACTAGCCCCGGTTATGGGGATTTCCGATTTTCACTTCAATACACAAACTCCTTTCCTGAACCAGGGTCTGGGAAACATTTTCAGGATTCAAGAATGTTCGCAATCGATTCTCCGCATATTAAAACCTCTAGAGGCAACATTTTATACCACTTTATTAGCTCTCTTGGATGGGTTTTTGGTGAATTTTCAAAAATTTAGTAATTTTTGAAAATTTTCCAAACTTCAAGGGATCATAACTCAAAAATGTTGAAAAATTTTGCTATAATTTCTTTTATATGTAAAAGATTCATATCTTATCTATCAAAAATGAGATCGCTCGACGAAATCCAATTTAAACTCGGTGAGTTATGGCTACGCATAGAGCCGATCCCAAACGGGACATACCGGCAAAAACGACTGAATTTACTTTTTATTTTTATAATTCATAAATTAAATTAACTAAAATGCAGCCAACTAAAATTATATTTGTTAAATTTAAAACTGTTCTGTCCGAAATAAGTCCATTTGTTTTTGGCGGATCTTGCTTGGAAGAACTTGTAGCATTCATAATAATTGGTATAGCC
>JAQGBS010000224.1:0-25205 GCA_034698545.1 Acrobeloides obliquus | reverse complement strand
GGGGGGGCGAGGAAGGAGGGTCGTGCCTGGGGCGGGGGTGAGTTTCTTATTTTGATCTGTCGTTACGACAGACCAGGATTGTGGAGTTGTGCTGAGGGCCAATAGAGTTGTGTTTTAAAAAAAATTACGACAAATCACGCGCTCACGTGTGTTTCGGAGATTAGGCCGTAAAAAATAAAGCCGGTCACATGATTAGCAACATTCAATAAACTCCATATGAAAATCTTTTTCCTATACCGAAATATCAAATTTTATTTCAGCGTATATTCATCTGGATCACCCTGTACATTATACCAAAATATTTGCAGAGAAAAACCACCCATAAATAACAACACCAAACATTTATGCTCACTATTTTCATAAACACCACAAATGAACCTGAAATCCGACTAAAGCCGTATCCAAACATATTAGTTCACACTTAAATGATTCAGAAGTAAACCCCCAAATATGGTTCCAAATCCGTTCCACCCTCTGCCCGAAAATCCACAAGCTAGAAAGAAATTCCGGCGGAAACTCGTCGTTTGTAAAAAGTATACATAAAGGTGTTACGATAGACAACACAGAAAGAGACTTTTGCCTCAAGATTTTTGAGGAAAATAGTAAAGGTCACACAAGTCCGAAAGGATATTTTTACGTTTTGATCTTTGATAGAAAGCGGTACATTTGATAAAGATTGTGGGATTTTCATATTTGGTTAAAGATTAAACTGAAATTTTTGAGAAAAATATAAACAAGTCTGTTTTATGCTTAAAGGGACACTCCCAACGGCTACAGTTTTAGTGCCGTTTTTGAAATGGTCAGGAAAAAGCTTTTTCAACGCGGTTTTTTTAGAATAGGGTTTTCAACAATGTACTTTCACACACATGTGTACTAAGTGGGTCTTCGAAGATCCGATCCGATTGCACGATCCCTTCATTGCACGACTAAAAAAATGGTTGCGCTTCCGAAATGTGTCGTCCATGGCCGCGCGTCATGCACGACCCCGGGTCTTCGTTCAAAGACCCTAAAAGACTTTAGGGTTTTGAGTCCGTGCGTGCATGGGTCAGAGGGAGGGGAAGTTTACCCTTGCCGACTTATGTTCCCAGTGACCAAATTTGATGATTGATCGCATTTTTGATACTTTCATAATTTCTAGAATTTTTTTCTAAAAAAGATCAATCAAAAAATCATTCGTTTTGAATGATATATCGAAACAATAAAAATTCTTCTTTATATACTAATATATTGTTTTACAACGAAAACCTTCAGTCGGATCACAAAAATTCTTGCACCAAGTGAAAGAGCAACGTTGAAAATCCTATTCTGAAAAAAACAGTATTGAAAAAGCTTTTTGGCCCATAGGCTTACAGTAAGCCTTTTTGCCATTAAAAAAACAGAAACTAGAATAAAAAATTCCTAAACCCAAACTAAATCACCCCATAACACAACCCTAGATTATATACATTTTTAGCAATGAGAATCCTAAAATGTCATCTATGTTTATTTAATATATTTTCGACACCTTTTTTGGCCCGGCCTCTTGATGCCACATTTTTCTTATTGTTTGGCAAAAATTTATGGACACGCCTTCACTTTAATGACGCACTGATTTCGCTCATTCACACACGTTCCCGCCACAGACTTTAATGGCAATACCATGAATTGTTAAAGAAGAGTTCCCAATCTTTCATATAAACGCTTTAGGCTAGAGTGTGTGAGAAAAAATTTTGGCACAAAAAGCTATTGCGTAGGCAATTAGTAAAAGGCAACAGATTTGTTATAAAAAAATACGCCGCAATGTCCTATAAAGAATATGAGGAATACTAAGAATGGGACATGATTTTTTATGGTAGTAATATGATTTAGACAGATACATCAAGATGCCAGAAAATGAAAGAAAAAATGATCTAATCCAAACTTTTTTCCCATTGGCGACGGAAATGGACTATATTCAAGTGGTTAGGATGCCGAGCATTATATTGAAGGGGTTGGTTCGTTCCCGCTCTGAGCGATTCCTTTTTGCAACATTCAAAATTTTTGCATATGAGTGCTAAACACGATAGTGATATTATTTCTTCATAAAAATAGTAATAAAGTTATTTTTTTAATTTGTAAGAAATCTCACAAAATTTTAAAAATGTACAAAAAGTTTAAAAAATACTTTTTTACTATTTTTATGGAACCATCGTGTTTCTCGCATAAAAATACACAAATATAAAAATTTTCATCAATTTTGAGTTATGCAAAAAGAAATCGATCCGAGTGGAATCAAATCCGCCCTTCAGTTTGATCTTCTGGCGCCCTAACCAATTGACTATCATGCAAAAATTTTGCATAGTGCATGGGAATAGACATAGCTGAATGGTTATCTGTTAGCACACTATCATTGAACTATTTTTAAAGTCTATTTTTAAAATTTTTCGTACACCATGACCAGATTGTGAAACACCATGACCAAATTAGGAAAATGCCAGAAATAAATAGCCATGGATAAAAATAAATAGCGTATGAATAAAACAATCAAAACATGTGCCGTTTTTATACACATCATTTCTTCGTCCGGATGAACTTGACGTCAGATGACCCAAATTTGGACATGGCCATAAATTTGGTAGAATATCAAAGACCTCTCTATTATAAGTACAGATTGGAAATTTGGAAGATATTTTAGGATGAATGGCTTAATTATGCAAAAGAAAGCAATAAAAGACGTAGCCCGATTTGAGTAATATTAGGAGGAATGGGATGAACTTTAAGCATAATGGCTCAAAAATAATTGTGAGTGTTGACAAAAAAATGATGTAAATATAAAAAATCGTGCAAAAAATTTGAAATTGTGAAACAATTTTAAAAAGCGAGAAGTCAAAGGTGGTTGTTTTGACAATAAAATTTTTTATACAATTTCCACTTAACTATGTAGGACACATGAGCAAAGTTTTCCATTTTGATTATTAAAATAAAAAGTTAAAGGGAGCGTAATATTTATAGTCTATTCTCGAAAAATCGAAAAAAAATTTTCCAATTTTCTTCTAAAAATCGACTTTTTAAGGTAATTGCTAAACGAGAAATCGATTGCGCGCATTTTTGAAGCGTGAAAAATTAAGTTTGACCCTGAAAATCAGGGTAGAACTGCGTTTCAACAAGAAAATTTTTTCCGATTTTCTAATATTAAATTAGACCATTGTTCCAATATTTTATTTCTTCATTCGAACGGAGCCGATTTTTATTATTTGTTTTTTGCACTTTTTGCATAAATCTGAAATGTCGAGTTTTTCCTGGGAAACACCAGTTCATACGTAATTTTATGCAGACATTTTCTACACGTGAAAACGACGTCGGATCCTCTTAGGTCATAGATGGATAGGAGGCGTCCATTGTTCATAAAATTAGCGATGAGGGGATCAGACCAAAATTAATGTTTTCCAAATAATGCGTTTTTTAAAAAAAAATTTCCATTTTTTTCAAATTTTTTAATAAAAAATCATCGAAAAATTGCTTTTTTGCCTAAAAATTCAATTTTTATTCATTGTTTAAAGCCAAAATACAATTTTTGTTCAAAAAAGCCATTTTTATTCTATTTTCGGCCTTCTGCCGAAAAATAGCGGAAAGGAATCAAGCCTTCAGAGCAGGGGAGATCCATTTATGGACGCCTATTCATTTGTGCCTCAAGTGACAAAAATATTCATTTGTGCCTCAAGTGACAAAACGTTGGATGCAAGACTTTTGAACAACCTACTAAATATACTGTCATTCTAGTTGAGGAAATGGAGATAATTAAGTGCTATATTGATAGTTAAGTGGAAAAGTTCGATTTGTAAAAAAGTTATTCGTAATCAAAATGTCAGTTTTTTCGACATTTTTAATAATTATGTAGTATTTCCGCAATCAGAAAGAGTTATAGTATGATTTTGGTGTCATTCGATTGCTACGAAATCCAGCTTTCTAACGACACCAAAACTATCAGGATCAGGTTGTGTATTTCCGGATAAATCTTTAAAAAAACATAAAAACGGTTTGAAATGTCAAGTTTCAAAAAAACGACTTTTTCCATCAAAAATTTTTTCGAACAAAAAGTATGAATCGGTTTCATTCAATGTTTAAGAGTAATCATGAGAAAGTAATCAAATCATATCGGTTATGCGTTCCCTCCAATTCCAAGAACTTCTATTATTCATTTCGAATCTATTTGCGTTGAAGGATTTTTTGCTGCAAATTTACGCTTTTTTGCGTAAATATCTTTTCTATTAATTCTCAAATGTCTTAGTTCAAAATGTCATGAAATTAACACAAAACACAAGTCAATCATAAAAAATTTGTAAGAAAAATAAAGCAAATAAAAATCCATGCAAAAATGTCAAGAAAAATGCTCTATAAATGCCAAAATGGTCGTAAAGTTTTTTAAGTACAAGTTCAATTTAAATTTGCGGAGGATCAAATGACACCCACCGGGCGAGTAGAATACTAATGGGTATTGCTTGGAATTTGCTTACATTCAGTGAACTTTAGAATTTTGATTAGCCCAATAAGAGCAAAAAGTTATATTTTTTCTCAATTCTCAAATGTCTTAGTTCAAAATGCCATTAACATAAAATGACTAATGTTTTTTTTCGAGTAAGAAAAATAAGAACTACACTATACAACTGGCAAATATATATGTTACCGTCATATCTGAAAGTTTCAGAAATTATAGACTCAGATAGGCTTAAGCTAGACTTAAGTCTAAGCCTAGGTTTAGGCTTAAGTTTAGACTTTTCTGAGTTTTTTGGGGTCCCCTTTTGCGTAGGGCACCTGTTGATGTTAAAAATGAAAAAACATGAATCCTTTCGAAAAATGAAAAAATATTAATCCTTCGGATTCGTGTTCCCCTATACCCAAAAACCCCCGAGTACAAAAAATCAGACTATTGGAGAACTTTTTTAAAACTCGATTTTGCGAGGGGTCCAGTACACCCCTTAGTTGAGTTTTCCCAGAGTCGGGACCTACTTTTTTAGGCTATTCTAAACGGTTTAATTAAGGTCTCGTAAAAAAATAGAACAGGAAAAAATTAGCTCTCACATACACACACGCACATTTTCCCTTTAAATAATAAGTTTACAGGCCCTCCCACTTAAAAAGGTGGGTCTAAATTAAAAATTTTTTTAAAAATGATCTCATTTTTATGTTATAACACGGAAGTTTAAGGCGTAGCATTTCGAAAAAATTCCTTGTTGAACATTTGAGTTGTTTGCTATATAATGTCGGAATGCTAGAACGTTAAAAAGATTGATGTACATTTGATATGTTGCATGCAATTTCGAAAATTTAATATATTGCATTTACATCATCAAGCCAAAATAAGAGCCATCCACAGATTGCGATAACAAAAAAGCCATTTCCTGGCAAGCCGAAATTCGAGCTGAATTAAAACAAATTTTCTTGAACCTTTGAAATTTAATGAGAGACGAATTTGAAGAAAATTTATACAAATTTTCAAAAATTTAACAAAACAATTCCAACAAGCATGGATAATAAAAAAGGTGTTAAAAAATTGACTATAGTCTGTTTCAACGGAATGAGGGAAAAAGTCTTCTCTCATCGTCCCCTACAACTTTAGTTTTGAGTGTATACAGTTTAAATCTAACTTTCTAAGATCATGGCACTAAACGTATAATGTATATCAGGGATGCGCCCTTGGTCCGGACAATAGAAGGATATCCGTGTCCGGACATACGGTTTATAACGGCCGGACAACACGGACAACTAATGAGACGGACAAGGCTTGTCCACGGACAAGATGGGACGGATAAGGGTTATCCGCGATCAAGAAGGGGCGGACAAGGGATGTACACTTGTTTGTTGATCAGGTTTATGATAAATTGGTACGTTTTTGTTTTTTTACAATAGTTTTTATCCAGAATGAATTCAAAAAATTGTAGGTCAGATTCCCAGGAATATTTTGGTGTATTGGATTTGGTATTTTTCTATAATCTGCACTGGCATCTCCGCTAATTTCTAAAAAATAAGTTATTTAAACCCACTTTGTACATGTACAATTGAGACACATAATTGTCAGGCTTTTTCCATTCTTTGATCATATCATTTAAGGACTTTTGTGACAAAGTTTTGCCACACCACTTGATCATTTTTATATCAATTTATCATTTGTGTAACGAAAAGTTAAAAATCATGCGTGAGAAACATAGAATTTTGTACATTATGCTGATCTTGTGTTTATTATGTTCCTCAAATTTCAGAATTTTTAGAAATGATTAAGAAAAAGGTTTATTATATAAACATAAGATTTCCCACTGTTATTTTTATTTGTAATTTTTGATAAAATGGGTCTTGGCATTGGTGAGCAAATAGTTTTAGCTGGCTTTTGCTCTTATTTAATTTTTTCTTATCTACCATTTTTTACTGCTGCAACAATTGTTATTGCACTAATTTTGGTTTATATTAGGCAAGTTGATTTTGTAGCTCAGAAAAATATTTAAAGGGAGATGGCCGATTGAGGCAAGTTATCGCAACAATTTTTTCGGCAAACGTGAAAATGTTCGAAAGATGAAAAAATACTGTTTTTGAGGAAAAATCGAAAAAATTTTTTAGGTGTTTTTTGGCCATTTTTAGTTGTTTGGTCTTTTTACAGCAAGTTTCAATCAATATTTGCATGTGTGGATAGAGGCTAAGGCAGTTACATATGTAAAAATATTTGAAATTGCAAAAGCAAATGAGCGGGTACAATTCGTTGAATAAAAAGCTGAATTTGATGAATGGAAACGAGAATTGATATTCTGAGTAAGGGTAAAAAAAATCGGACATGGCCCAAGAGATCCGCAAGTTCAAGAAGATGAAGATGAGGACCCACCCTATGAAAGGCTCTAGGAACTTCCACAACAAAATTTTCATTGAATTTTTTAAAATGACATAAAAATAAAAATTTTGATGTTGGATCAAAATTTCGATGTTAGGAACCTTATATAACTCAAAACCAAAAAATTCGTTCAGATTTGTGCTCTCTGTACCAAAAACCCCCTTAACACAAAAATTACCAGCTAATTTGGAGTACTTTTTGGAAAATTGAATTGCTTTCACCCTAGGGGTATCCCTGAGATCAAAATGGAAAAAAAACAGTATTTTTTTCATTTTTACGTTTGTCGAAAAAAATAACTCGACTCAATCGGTCCTTCCCCTTTAAAAAATTTTTTTATGAAATTTATACAAGATACAACAAAAAGTTTTTTAGCTATCTTTATTATGATAAAACTTATTGGAGTCGTCAAGGAATATCTGGCCCAAAACCAAGTATTTTCGTAGGAAATCTTAAAGAATACAAGGAAGGACAACATAATTTTGATTTAAAATGCAAAGCCAAATATGGTCCTACATATGGGTACTTTTACAAACCTTTTTTATAAAAAATTTTTAATTGTTAGCTCTTATTTCATGGGAAAACCGGATTTGGCTTCAAGTGATTTAGATATTTTACGACACATTCTTGTAAAAGATTTCGATCATTTTCAAGACAGAAATGCAAGTTTATGGTGTATAAAAGGTGTATAAAAAACAGGAATTTAGGCGATTTTTTCATGTTGTTTTCGACCCGAAAATTTTTTTCAACATGAAAAAATCTCCCAAATTCCGGTTTTTTAATACATCCTGTACTTTCAAAAAAGTAATAAAAACTTTTTAGACTTTCTTTAAAATAAACCCAAAGGACGACTATAATTTGAACAGTAATGCATTAACTGCAAAATCTACAGATGAATGGAAAAGAATTAGGAATACCGTAACGCCTACTTTTACAACAGGAAAAATGAAACGAGTATTTTTTAAGTAGCGAAATGTTATTTTAATATAATCTTTATAGCTTATACCATTATTTAATCATTGTGCAAAAGATCTATGTAATTATATTGACACAATGATCAAGAATGGAAAAGATATACCTTTAAAAGAGTATGTTTTTTAATTAACCTCGTAAATTTAAAAAAAAACTTATACCCCCTCCCCCTTCAAATCGTCTAAAAAATTATCAAAAAATTGAAAATTTTGCTTAAAAATGTTCCAAAAAATTCGTACTTTTTATCAAAAAATACTAATTTTCTAAAAAAATTTTGAAAAAAATGAGTGAAAAAAGTTGCCGCTCTATAGCGCAGTGGGCAAATAGTCGCCTATCCGATCTGGAAAGTTAAGCAGCTGTGGGCCCGCAGAATCGAAAATTTTATTTTCAAAAATTCTGTTACAAACAATGAAGCAAAAAATTTTTGCTTCAACCTTAAAAAGTTTCGACCTTACGGGGATCGAACCAGCAGGCCCAATATTGTTTAACTTATCAGATCAGGCGATTGGTTTCTTTATCCACTGCGCTATAGATCGACAACTTTTTTTTCATCCTTCCCGTGAAACAGACTTTACCGCAAAATGGCTACTGACGTTCAATACTCACATATTTGGCCAAAACTGTTCACACCCTTCACTCTATGTATGACCCATATAGTCAAATCCCCTCCCCCCAACCGTGAATAATTAAACAATTTTTAGCACAATGGGCCGATTAACTATGAGTGTTATTGGACGTTCCGCATTTGCTGTTGATGTGGACACGTTTCAAAAAGAAGAAACTCCATTTATAAAATATGCTAAAAAGGCATTTGAAATTTCTTTTACAAACCCAACATTTGTTTTCATGAGTAATTTTAAATTTCATACTAATATATAGTAGCGTAATTTCATTCGGCGAATGGGGGGTGCACATGGCTTCGAAATTTTTTTAAGAATGAGGGGGATGTATACCCTCCTCCCTACACCCCTTAGTTACGCCGTGCATTGCTCCTTAAAATTTCCTCAAAGACTTCTGCAAAACTATCAGAGTCTTCTTTATATAAAAAAATGGAAATGCTTCCCTCTCTCCCCCCCCCCCGTAATCAATCGTAAGCTTTTGCTTGACCCCTTCCCTTTGATTACGTAATATATTGACGACCCTTAATATAAAAACCAAACTTTTTAGGTCTATTTCCAAATGTCTCAGATTTGATAAAAACTTATACCAAGCATACACTCCATAATAACGACGTTCACTCATTTTTCTATAATATTTTATCGGAAATGTTAGAAGAAAGAAGAAAAGATAAAGATGCAGCAAAGGTGTATATTTAAAAAAAGAGGAAAAAATAAATTTTATTCAAATTTTTTAGAAATATCAAGATTTTTTCCAACTACTAATAAATGTGGCGGATGATTTAAATCAAGATGAAAACGAAAGCAAAGAAGACATGGATATTATTCATGAAGAAATTGTTAAAAGCAAAAAGAAGGGGTTATCAAAAATTGAGGTAATAAATCTATAAAAAATTGGCGGTGAGATACTTGCGGATGGACGTTTGCGATGGGACGTTTGTGGTGGGACGTTTGTGGTGGGACGTTTGTGGTGGGACGTTTGCGAATGAGGGCGGGGGAATTTGCACACTTTGGACTTTATTTTCAATTAAGATGAATAAATACGTAAAAGTCCCTTCCGCAAAAATTCGTCTGCAAATTTCTCACCACCAAAAAATTAGAAAAACCATTTAAGCTGTTGGGACAAGCCTTTATTGTTTTGATTGCTGGATATGAAACTACAGCGACTACCATTCAACTGATAGTTTATATAATTGCGAAATTGCCTGAAATTCAAGAAAAAATGAGAGATGAAATAATGGAGGTTGTTGGAGACAAAGCAGAGATTGATTATGATGATATAACAAAATTGAAATATATTAATCAAGTGGTACAAGAGACATTAAGAATGTATACACCAGTTCCAAGGTAAAATTGATTTAAATTTTTGATAAAATTCTTAATTTTAGACCAGCTCGTGTGTGTACAAAACCTATAACGGTCAAAGGAATTCGTTTTGAGAAGAATGTTTCATTTTCTATACCCATTTATTCTGTACATTATGATGAAAACAACTATCCAGATCCCTATAAATTTGATCCAGATAGGTATTATCTTACTACGATAAACGTGTAATATGTATGAGTATGTATGTGTCATACCCCAAAGATAGGGTGGGTAAAAGTCCCCGGTCCGAGAATTTCTCAAAACAGTTTTTTGCAGGAGTTAGGGGAAAGTCTCAGCTATATTTTGCAAAAGACCGCATGTTGCAACTCGTCAACTGTAAAAAGTTAGAGCGAAAAAACCCGTGTCTCCCAAATGTGCATTTTCTAGAAAAAATACAACCCGGGTGAGCTTCAGGTTGAAAACTAGCGCGAAACGTGCGCCATTGCATGGGAACAACTTTAAAAAAATCGCATCGAAAAATCTTTTATCCTTGCAGAGATATGGCACTTTGACTGCCGACCAGGAGGTCCACATCAACTTGGGGGAGGGGTACCCCCTCAAAAATTTTTTTCAATTTTTTAATATAAAAAATTTACGCATACGTAATATTTACACATGTGTAAAAATTAAAACAAAAAATATACACGGAAATCGTTGAATCAACACCCCTATAAAATACTGTAACTTGTTTTTGATCATTTCTCAACTTCTAGAAAACATTTTGGTCCATCTTTTTTCAGAATAGGGTAATCAATTATGGAGAATCTAACTTTATATATCAAATTTCTTAGATTTTCCCCAGAAGAAAAAGCAAAACGAGACCCACTAACTTATTTACCATTTGGTTATGGCCCAAGAAATTGTATTGGAATGCGTTTTGCGTATTTTGAAATTTGGACGACTTTAGCAAACTTATTAAGAAATTTTAAGTTTTATGAAATTCCTGGATCACCAGTATGTTAATATTGGAAAAATGATTTTAAACAACTTTTTAGGATCTTCCTCTAGAAATTAATTCGCGTGGAATGGCTCAACCAGCCGAGACACTTTATGTTAGAGCAGAAAGAATTCTTTATGATTAACAGAAATTTAATTTTTGTAATATTTTTAATTTTAAAAAATATAAAAAAATTTTAAAGCAGAATTTATTTTTTCAAAATGCAGGTGTAACATATAAATGGGAGCCTTGTTTTCTCGAAATTATTGACAATAATAAGAAGAATCTTATGGAATTAGCCATTGAAAAAATCTGTTGGGCGGCAAGGACCTACAATAAAACCTACCTTTAAACGCATAAGTCTTGTTTGGTAATGCTTGCCATCCAAATTGAAAATATTCATCGGTTCAAATTCATTTAAAGATGGTCGCAACACGTTTTTCTTTCATATGTTCAATACCGACCCATCAATTCCTACTGCTTCGTCATGCATTGTTTTAAAATTGAGCAATTGTCGATCTTTAATTTCTCAATAAATCTAGCGCTCGTTTTGAATTCTTCTATTCCGAGTTCGGAGGCAATTCCGAACGCTTTAGTCTAAAAATGCATAAAACGTACATATCAATACAAAGTGTAAATTAAGCAATTGTCGGGCTTTAAATTTCTCTCTTTAAGATATCTAAAACATACTTTTATCAAATCTTCACTAACTGGTGTTTTTCGTATTCGTGCACTTATTACTCAATCCGAAAGTTTTACATCTAGCTTCAGCGATTTCGGTTTCTCATATCCTTCGATCTGGTCCAAAACCATCTTTCACGCCTCGTATAATCTTGTTTCTCTCTTTAAGAATTCGAAATTACGGTCGTCTATGAATCTTAAACTCCTTCGCCAGCGCTTCATTACTGCTGTTTTCTGATTCTTTAATTATCTCTAGCTTCGTGTTGCGAGGCCTTTACTATGCAGCAACCTAAAAATGTAAGTGTTTTCTTTGAGTTCATTTGAAGTTTTTTTAAATTCATTTTGAGTGACACTTGCATTAAAAATTGCGATCTTTTGATCTTTAGTTTATGACCTGTAATCGATAACAATTATCTTACCACTCACTATATAAATTCTTTGATTTTTAATAACATTTTATTCGATCAATAGGTTTTTATTTGCCGTTTTCCGATTAAAAATTTTGTATTTTATAAAAAATTTAATGCTAGGAAAATTATCGCTTATATTAATTTTAGAAAAATAAAAAAAGTAGAGGTTGTGTAAAATGGTTCACTATAAGCTTCAATATTTTGGTTTTCGAGGTTTTGGCGAACCTATTCGCCTACTCTTCCATTATGTTGGTCAACATTTTGAAGATGAAATAATTAATATAGAAAACTGGCCAGCATATAAACCAAGTATAATTGACACTCTATAATAGGAAACGCTCAAGTGTATCGAGAAAGCCATTTTTATCGAAATTAAATTCACCGGAACATGACATAGATGGAATGTTGCATGTTATCTGGGGCACATATGTATAAACAGCACCCAAAAGCTGGACCATCTAGAGACGATAAAAATGATCAATTTCTGGTGAACTTATACTCATGAGCGCGACTCCTCGCACAGAGGTTTCCTTCATGCGAGACCTCCTATCGCTACCGTGTAAGCGTGTCCGGTCATTTGGCCGACCCGGTCACTTGACCGACCGATCATTTAACGATTAATACTCAAAATCCCAAATTCTCAAAAGCCTAAGGGCCTTTAGGCCTTAAGCCTTAAGTCTTAGGCCTTAGGCCTTAAGCCTTAAACCTTAGGCTTAAGCCCAATTCAACTGAAGTATAAAATTTCAGTCGGCCAAATGACCGGTCGGCCAAGTGACCGATTCGGTCAAGTGACCGGGAATCCGTGTAAGACCTTTTTTGTTTATGCACGATCCCCCTCCCCCCAATTGAGGCGGGATTTTTTGGGGGCTTGTACACATGTGTCGGTTGGAGGTATTGCTTGCCGATTCGATTTTATCATACATAGACAAAGGGGGAGAAGAGATTTTCAGGTGAGAAGGTTGCCTACCATCGATGAGATGCAGACGATCAAAAAAAGATGACAAACGAAAATTTTGTTCAAGAACCTTCTCATCTCATCGACTCTCTCCGTCCGATGAATAAGAAAGCTCCCACTAATTTTTGTTCTTATAAGATAGTAGGTTAGTGGGGAGGCCCCCTTGCCCGCGAATGGACTAATTGCTAAAAAATTTTAAAGCGCTGAGTATGGGCCTTTAAGTTTAAAAAGATTGACCAAAAATAAATTCATGTTTAGAAACACCTTATGGCCATCTCCCCCTTTTATTCATAGATGGAAAAGTATTAGCAGAAAGCCGATCAATAGCTCGTTTTATTGCAAAAGAAAATAGTTAGTTGAAAATTAATTTTTAATGCATACGTTATTTTAGACCTTGCTGGGAGCGATAACTATGAAGCTGAACGATTAAATTCTATTGTAGACTTTTTAATGGATTTTCGCCGAAGTGTCTTCATCTATTTACTCGCCAAAAATGGCTTTAAAACCTATCAGGATTTTTTAAACGGCAAAATTTCAAATGATTTGGATGAAATGAGGGTAATTATTTTATTGAAAAATTAACATAACTTGTAATAGCTTGAAAGACTTGATGCTATTGCCACCATGGAAATTGCTATCATCGGACAATTGCCAATTCAGAAAATCCTAGTCCCCATCTGTTTAATCTATGGTGGCAATAGTTGACAATCTGGCTTGAATATTTGTTTTGATGTTTGATTTTTAGGAAAAACTTTACAACGAGCTTTGGATCCCCAATTCTCAGCATGCTCTTCCAATTCTTGAACAACTTCTCAAAGAAGCTGGAACTGGATTCTTTGGCAAAGATGGTGTTACATGGGTGGATTTCTATGTAGTTGAATATATTAATACAATTGAAGGAATGGACCCAGAGACGTTAAATAAGTATCCAGAGTTAATTAATGTTAAGCAACGAGTTTATGAGTTACCACAAATTAAAAACTATGTTGAAACGAGAAAAATAAGCCCAGTTTAGAATTTTTGATGAGAATATTTGGAAATTTTCGCTTATTTAATTTGGTAGAATTATTTGTTTGTGCTTTATATCATAACGATAATCTTTTTTATAACATCAAATAACAACAAAATAAATATTTATATAACTGTTATGAACAGGGGTGTTCTGAGTTGGGATCGAGTTTTATCAAGTTGATGATCAAACTCGGAAAAACCCGATCGAGTTTCATTCGAGTTCGAGGCTATAACTTTACAATTTTAAATCGGAATTAAGTCAACTAAAGTTCATTTAAATCTACAATTCCCAGGCTTCCGAATTAGGGGTCGTTCACATATCACGTGATCAGATCGAAGGGATGGGGGTAGCTGAAATGATCAGGCTTGATCACGGGGGGGGGGGGTCAGGCCATTGATCACGTGATCAGACACGTAGTGAGGGGCAACCCCTCCCCACGAAATCGAAAAAGATGAAAATTTTTTCTAATGGTCCTCCTTATGTTTTTGGCCAAAATTTTTGAATAATTAAAAAAATCACAATGGTTCCCCATATGATTTTTCACAAAAAATTTCCATTTTTACATCAAAAATGCCTATTTTTTAAAGTTGATCATGATCACGGTGAGGGAGGGGGGAGGGGTAAGCCCATAGTCATATTTGATCACGGAGGGGGTCTCGGATTTTACCACGCCGAGAACGTGAAAGTACAGGTAATATGAAAAGAAAACTACTTAAGGCGACAAGGATACGAGTTATAAAATAAATATGTTAAAAAATTTTTATCGTAATAAAATTTTACATTACAAAAAAGATTGTTTATAATAATAATAAATTTTTCGTTCCTTAAAGTTTAAGAGGTCTCGAAAACTCGAACTTAGGAAGGGCACAGTAAAAAAGTTTTTCCGTTTTCATTAAAACCAACGTATACCCCGTTTTTGAGGTCGCTGAAAACAAATTTGAAGTCCTTTTTTCGATCCGACTTATAGTTTTTGAGATACGTCATATGAGTCTTATACGGATATGCCAAAATGCCCTAATTGAAACAATAGGCTTTATCTCAGCGTAGTTATATCCGTTTGGGATGGTTTTGGTGTCAATGGATAGCCCTTGAAAAATGCTACAAATTTCATATAAAGACCATGTTGTGCAACTCAATCGTTTAGAAAATATGCTAACTTATATCTATATACAGGGTGGTCCAAAATTACTGTACATTTTTCCATCATTTTTCGTTTCGAAGATTTTTCATCATTTTTATGAAAATTAAGCATAAAAATATTCAAATGGAACGAAATCAATCATTTTTTAATTCCATTTTTTATCGCTGAAGATAAAAATATCAAATTGTTAAAAAATAGACGAAAATGAAAAAAAAATTGAAAAAACTTCGAAACAAAAAACCGATGAAAAAATGTACAGTAATTTTAGACCACTCTGTAATAGGCAAGAATTTCAGGCTAAATTTTCACATTTTCTGGTTTTTATCAAAATTTGAATTTGGCTGCATGGATCTGATTTTATTATGAGAAATTAGAATATCTGGCCTACAAAATGACATCTCGCTCATGTTCTAATTTGGGTTCTAAAAAATGTCTCCATAGCTAAAACTGAAGGAGGTCAAAAATAGAACGTTCTTTAGATTAGCAAAATTTGCCATAATTTATATATATTCGAAAAATTCATGAAAAATATGCATTTTTTGTTTTTACAGTCAATTTTAAAAGAAAACGGGACAATTTTTTTTTATTGCGCTCTCTGCTATATTAAGCTGAGTTCGAAAAGTCAAGATATCGTCTCTTAACCTATTTAAAAGTAATCTAATAACGCCTATCGATATAAAAATACTTGTCGAATGGGAATATTAAGTATTGTGTTTTAATATAATAAGCGACGCATGCTACATTATACCGGATAACCATATTATAGAAGCCAAGATCTTGAGAAAGTTGAATTTTTCTTACTTTTTATAGTTTTTTCAATCTTTATTTCTTGACTAAGAATTTTTCGGTATGTATGAGCTTTTAAAAACAATTATTCTTTGGATAAATGCTGTGTTGTTTTTAATTCCATACTTGTTAATACTCAAAGTAAGCATGATAAAAAACAAAAATTCTACAAAACATATATGGCAAAATTCTCAACTTTGAAAAAGTGTTTCAATTTTTGTAAAAATATCATTTTTTACTATATATTCTTTATTGAATAGCGTAATTTTGGGTCGCCGAATAGGGGGAGGAAAAATTTGACAAAAAGTCATAAGGGTCCCCATCAAGTTTTTTCTTCGAAAAAATGCCAAAAATCGAAAAATTATAAGGATCTCGATTATCTCTTTGTATTTTTTGGTTTTTCGGGTTTTTTCGGCATTGACCTTTTTTTGGTCATCGACTGGGGTCAACCGCAGAAATTTGGAGAGGATCAAAATAACGTATGGTGTACAGGAGACAGAGAATGTGGGAGGCAACAGGGGACAGCCTCTACTCTTTAACTTTTTATAAAAAGACCAAATTTAGGCTATCCGCTCTGACAAGGTAAAATTCGATGGAGAAGCGTATAAAATCGTTTTTTATATGGGTGTAAATGAATGTATTCAATTGATGTTTCACATAACTCCTGTTATATTTACTTTGACTAATATAAGCGAAGAGAACTTTATCAATCAGGTACTTTTTTTATACATTTAGCGACCTTGATCTGCCTTAAGGGTACTGAAGTGGTGTTAAATTAAGTCTTTTGTCAATCTGAGGCTCTGGTCTGGGTCATTTTTGAATTTACAAGACAAAAGAGACAAGGCAGAATCCGTTGGCAACCCTGACCATGAAAAATCAGCTGGCAACCCTGACCAAGGACATGACCAGACAGAACAAAAAACGATCGCTCCAGATTTCTCTCATCTAGTGAACACATCATATATTTTTAGTTCATCGGATCGATTATGATTTCACTTTATTTTGGAATCGTGCCGATGCAAACAGTATTAGCAATAAATCGATTTTCAATAATGATTTTCCCCGCTGATATCAGTAAAAAAGTTGATAAATATATGATGGTAAGAACAAAAAAAGATCGTTTTATTAAAGGGGAGGATAAAATAGAGCCGAAGCTCCAAAAAAAATTTGTTTGAAAAATAACTTTTTTAGGGGTAATTTTATGCGAAAAATCCGAAAATAAGTCAGAAAAATTTGAAAATTTTTCGAAGATTCAGCCCTATTTTGTTCTCCCCTTAGGCACCATTTATACTTCCGTCGCGACAGTGCATTTTTGTGTTGTACGAGTCGTACGACACAAAAATGCACTGTCGCGTCGCGACGGAAGTATAAATGATGCCTTAGCCTTTAATCATACTATGTTGGTTATGGAGTCTAATCGTTTTCATTATCTGTTTAACACCTTGGATAAATTTACGTTTTATACAAGGTTATTGGGTGTATACGGGACCATGGAGAGATCCAGCTCTTTTATTTGATACTATTCATACCGAGTCTCAACTTTTATTTCAAGTACTGATATACGTCATTGTACTAGGAAAAATATTAATAATGGTAAGTATTTTTAAATTTGGATTTTTCGATCGAATACCTGAACTTTTTAATCTTTTTTAAGCATCTCTTCGAAAAATATTAAAGCAAAGTTTGATTTAAAGATCATTCTTTAAAAAAATATTTTTAGAAATCCAATATCCAAATGTCAGCTCAACAATATCATGTGGAATTGGTTCTAGTATTACAAGTAAAATACAAAAAAATATTTTCACACCTAATTTTTAGACAGCAGCGATATATCCTGCATTAATTTTTGCAAACGCTTATTCCAACATTTTATATATGTACGTCAGCGAAGAATGGTCGGGATTTTTTGGATTTATATGTTGGATATGGTCGAATGGAGTTAATACTATCGTGTATTTAATCATGAACAAGTAAATTAAAAAATAAAATAAAATGACAAAGAAATTTTTTAGGACATTAAGAAAAGCGGTAGTTCAAATTATTTTAAAATTTTTTGGTATATCTTCATCCAGTTCGAGTAATGTACAAATCATATCAACAAGTCAGAGGACTCTTCAAAGATAAGAATATATTGTCATAACACCAAAATTTTATTTTTAATATTTATTAAATAGTTTTTTAGAACTGGGAGACCGAGCGCCTTCGGCGCTCAAGGAATCGTCCCAAAATTTTTTTGCGTTTTTTGTTTCAATTTTTTCGATTGTTTTCTATCTTTTTCATCTTTTCGATTTTTTTCAATTTCTATTCAAGTGCAAAAAACATCTATTCAGGCGGGACTCGAACCCAATTTTCAACTTATCAATAACATTATTTCACTCTTTTTTTAAAAATTTGATTTATTTATTTAAATGTTTCATGAATTAACAAGGCGTGGCATCATTAATTTAGAAATTTTCGATATTTTCGATTTTTGAATCAAATTTTTAAATAAATTTCGTCATTTAATTTATTTATTGATAGATTGAAATTGTGACCTTAATTTTATTTTTTGTGTGATGTAGTGGTTAATATAAAACTAGAAAATACACAACTCGAACCGTTTCATAATGCCATGCAGAAACTCGAACCACTAAGTTCGCATAACACAAAACCGTTGATGAAAGGCGTCGGGAATGTTGGAATCCAACTGGAGTGTTTTTGAGTTGGAATCGAGTTTGGCTACGTATCTAAAAAATGAATGCCGGACAGTTGGTCAACTCGGACACTTGACTGACCGGACAGTTGGTCGACTCGGGCCAAAGCCTAAGACCTAAGCCTTTGAAACAACTTAATAGTATAGCGGTAAATGTATAGTGTCTAGCAAAAAATGTTTGCTACCGATTTTTGTTTAAAAATTTTTTATTACATTAAAAATATCATAAAAGTTTAAAAAAACAAAAAAATCAAAGTTCATCTTTATCCTTGGTCAAAAATTCCGAAAAATCGAATTTTTCCAACAATGAAGTCGCTTCTTCTGTTATTCCCTTGACCACCGAATCTGGCAGGGTTTGCTCAGCCGCTTTTTGTATGATTTTGTACAAAGTTTGCATTTGTTCTTTCATGTGTGGGATGTATTGGTCATAGAATTTTTGGATGCCATCTGCATTTTTTGGGCAAGCATCTTTAATTCTTTTAAGAACTCGATCTGGGCTGATGAATCGGCCATGGAGCATGTTTTTGAAGATTTTTGTAAATTCGTTTAGGATGCATTCGCGTTCTCCTTTGGGTAGCTGAAAATAAATTTTTAAAGTTTTTTATTGAAAATTTTGACCATGATCGATTTTTTTGATCAAAAGTGAAAATTTGGGTCAAAAATGAAAAATTTTTTTTTAAAAAGTGACTATTTTTTAATCCAAAGAACATATGCTGTTTTTATAGTCCATTTTGTTTGCAACCTCGTAGTCAAGTGGTTAGGATTAAAATGCTACATAGAGATGATTGCACTGGAGGGGTGGGTTCGATTCTAGAGCGATTTCTTTTTGTATCATTCAAAGTTGATGAAAATTTTTGCATATTGGTATTGTTATGTGAGGAAGTGGGTCGAACTGATCACTTCAGGTTGGGTGTCTGGCACCCTAAACACTTGACTATGGGATACAAAATTTTGTACTTTGCTGGGATAGGAACTATAAGATTTCAAATATTTTTCGTGTTTTTGATAATTTTAAAAATCTTACTTTATAATATGCCTCCAATACCTCTTTACCCATGAAGGCTAAAATAATAAATATAAAAAATCCCCAAATATATATTTAAACCCATAGGAAGGTACAATATTTTAGACTTATAGCCCATGGCCGATTGGCTAACGTGCTCAGCCTTCACTCATAGGGTGAGGGTTCGATCAGACCCAAAAGTCATTTTTTATTTTGTTGTTAAAATTCATGAAAATTTTTGCATATCCACATTTTTATGCGGGGAACACGATGGCGCTATTATTTTTTTATGAAAACTTCTGAAAAAATTGGAAAATCTCAAAATTTAGTTTAATTATTTTTCCAAAAACTTTCATGAAAAAATAATAGCGCCTTCGTGTTCATCGTATAAAAATGTGAATATGCAAAAATTTTCATGAATTTTGATAACAAAATAAAAAATGGCTTACGGGCGCGGGATCGGATCCCCGCCTTATGAGCGAAGGCCAAACACGTTATCCAATCCTTCATGGGTCAAACCACCAACCCCCCCCCCCATGATATGGTACTCGTTTTGAAGCACTTGGTGAGTTGAGTCGACTGGTGAAATTTTTTCTCAATTTTGACCATTGCCTACATCTTTTCAAAATTTTGGTATGCCGTTACCTATGGTCGGACTCTTATACACCATGTGAGAGCTATGGACCATAGATGGATAGGGGATCCACTAGTGAAGCTCCCCCTGCAAATTTTTAGCCAGAGACCAAAAATTGGCTCAAAAAATGGCATTTTTTTGACAAAAAAACGCATTTTTAAACAAAAGTAGTAATTTTTGAGCATTTTGTGGTGAAAAAATGTCATTTTTTAGTGAAAATTTTGAAAAAATGACCCCCCAAATGAAAAACAAAATAACCCCCCCCCCCCCGCAATTTTTGGTTTGACCTCCCTTCGCAAATTTGTGGAAAAGTGGACCCACTCTATTTACCTATGCTATGGACTTGTATAAACTAACCTTTAGCTACGTGAATAAGATCATTAGTCAACGTTTCTTTATCAAAATTATGCAGAAAGACATCTTTGAAAGCATCGAAAAAGGATTTTGCCTTGCCTGGATCCACATCTTTGGCATTTACAGAGAATGTAATAAGCCCAGTCAAAAATAATAATATCAAAAAAATCAATCTCATTTTTTTGGGAATATAAAATCAAGACTAAACAAGCCAAAATGTACTAACAAGCACCGGCCTAGCCTTTATTTACACTCAATCGATGAGTTGTGAAGAGAAGAAATTTGTTTAGTAAACAACCTAGGAAACGACGCTCGTTGCCAAGAGTGATAAGGAAAAGAAAATGGACATGAAAAGAAATATATATGATTTTAATTTTTGCTTTAATACATTGACCCTGAATCAGAGTTAGAGACGCATTTTCAAGCTTCGGGAATGCGCGCAATCGATTCCTCACATCGAAATACCCCTCATAGGGTCATTTTTAAAATTTTTTATGTAGAAAACGGAAATTAGAAAAAATTTACATACTTGAAAAAAGTTTCCCGTGATAAATCGCGAAAATGTTTGTTAAAAATGTATTATTAGTACCGTAAGGAAGCGTTTTATCAAATTTTTTTGAGTGCCCTCATTTCTTGCACACTTGGTCAGTTTTGCTTTGTTTTTACTCAAAATTTTTGAAAAAAAATAATAGAGACAAAGGTAAGAATTTTGAAAATTTTTGGATACTACCCTCTCCCAATCAAAAACCACTTTGCATCGCTGTCTCTAAGGTTATTTTAGTGAAAATTAAACAACTTATATATATTTTTCCATATGTATGCTAGTCTCTTCTTCCAATGCGTTCAATTTCGGCGGATTCAAACTTTTATGCTTTCATTTCTTCCTCCTTAAATAGCTTGGATTATATTGTTTCGTTCTTTCAATGCTCGTAGGATGCACCAACCAATGACGTTCTTTCAATGCTCGTACGTGCACCAACCAATGATTGTTTCAATTTTTCCCGCCTCAATGATCCGGAGCTTTTTTCGAGATCAATGCTTCGTCTTTTGCTCTTTAATTTCCACGTTACCGTTTTCTTCAGTTTCGACGCTTAATTTTAACACGCTAAAATATGCAGCTTAAAAAAGGCAAAACATGAAAATCGACAAAAAAAGCGTTAATAAACAGCAATTTTTTCAATGATCGTAGATCTTGGTCAATTAAACTCGTGCGCCAACCAATGATTGTTTCGATTATTGCCGCCTCAATGATCCGGAACTTTTCTTCGAGATTAATGCTTCGTCTTTTGCTTTTTAATTTCCTCGTTGCCGTTTTCTTCAGTTTCGACGTTAAAAGTTAATTTTAATACGCTAAAATATGCAACTCAAAAACATGGAAATCGACAAAAAAGCGTTAATAAAAAAGCAATTTTTCAACGCTTTTCAACAATTTACCAATAAAATATTTCGTTTCAACAATCTTTCATTAAAATATATCTAATTCAGGTCGAAGTTGGGCATAGGGACAAATGGAACAAAACAAAGAGTTGCAAACAAAATGAAACGGGACGAATGGAACGATCAAATAAAACAAGGCAAAGGAAATGAATCTGAATGGAACGATACGAATGAAACCATGTCATTTCCAGATGGCGTCCGGAAATCGTCCGAAAACGGGTTTGAATTTGCCTAAATATTGACACGAAAACCCTGAATTTGGTTTCGTTCCATTATGTCGTTTCATTTGTCTCGTTTTATTAAACCGTTTCATCTTCTTTGTATCATTTGACCCTAAATGGGGTTGAAGGCACTACTAGAGACCGGAGAATATCCCCGGTCGGGGGTTTTATTGTAGACCCCTTAAACAATTTTTTCAATTTAAGTGATGCTCTACAAAGTTGGACTCCTTGAAAATTTGGGTTGAAATAGCCCCTCGCTGATATATAGTGGGGTAGAAAAGATCGATTTCAAGACCAAGGAAAAACGTACTTTTTCCAAAAAAGCACATTTTTTCCTCGGTCTTGAAATCGATCTTTTCTATCCCGCTATACATTGGCATGGGGTCTATTCAACTCAAAATTTCAAAAGGTGCAACTTTGTAAAACATCACTTACCTTGAAAAAATTGTTTAGAGAGTCTACAATAAATCTCTGACCGGGGATATTTCCCGTTCTCTAGCCACTACTGCGGCTTTAGCAAAATTGCAAACGTAAAATTGGAAACGTAAAAATTTCTTCGTTGTCTGGCTTTCTGTCGAACTTATCAAAGAGAAAAAACTTAGTGAAAAGACTCTTTTGCTGATTCGGATTCATCAAAAGAGTGAAAGGTCTTTTCATCAAGTTTTTTCTCTTTGATAAGTTCGACAAAAAGCCAGACAACGAAGAAATTTTTGCTTTCCAATTTTGCATTTTAAATTTCTAGAGCCACTACTGCGGGGTTTGACTGTATATACAAAGAAGTCAGTTGATCGCGTTTTTTCAATTTTTTAAACTTGTTTGAAGGACCAGCGCAATAGAAAAATCGATTTTCTGGGAATAAGCCTATCATGTAGGACTGCGGTCATTGATCATTTTTTATTTTTACACCATAGAGCGTAGACTTCATTTTCATGGAGGAATCTTACGAAAAAGTGAGGTGGCTGGAGACAATTACAATTCAATAAAACATAAGAAAATTGAAGTTAGTTGGATCATTGTCCTCTGTAGCGCAATGGCAAAGCTCTGTTTTTTGTCTCAGATGTGGCGGGTTCGATCCCCGCCAGGAACAATTCCTTTTTGCACTGTCCCCAAAATTGTCCCTGGTTATCTCACTTTTTTGCAATTTTTCTCCATGAAAATGAGGTTTACGCCCTATGGTGTAAAAATAAAAAATGATCAGTGAACGCAGTTCTACATGATAAGCCTATTTCCAGAAAATCGATTTTTCTATTGCACTGGTCCTTTAATATTAAAAGTCAATATCTTTTGAACTTTATTTGTAAAATTTTATTATATCAAATAAATTAAATATGACTAGCAACATTAATAGACATAACTTGATTACTAGGAAAAACCTTATTCTTACACCTCGCATACAAAAATTTTAAAAAATCCCACAAAGCTTGTCTATAACCAGAAAACAAAATTAACATCACAAAAGAACTAATAAAAACACAATATTGTATAGGATAATCAAAATATCTAACTAGCTCAATCCTTAAATTTTTATTGTGTGGAAAAATATTGGAAATAAGATACCCATCCGCAAAAATAAGTGCATGTAATAAGAAAACATTATGTATTAACAAAGCAAAAGAAATTCTCAGAGAGTCCAATAAAGCTCGTTTCTGGTTCAGCTCGACTTGTTTTTTGAGCCGATACAAAATTCGACAAATCAACAAAAAACTCATAAAAATTGCAGAAAGTAGGAAACAGTGACTAACATACATAACTAGATAAGGAATTTTTGACCATATAGTGACTGAAAAAGCATCATTTTTTAGCGAAGAGATATAATTACAACTGGCATGTATACCCACAAAAATACACCAAATAAGATCAAAGAAAAAAATTATAAAAAATGTATTGCCTTTCGCAAAAATTCTGTTATAAACAAGAGGAAAAAATAAAGCAGAAAATCTAGAAAATGCCAACAACAACATGGGAAAATACAGTGTTTTTGTAAACGCTAGAAAAATAAAGTACACAAAAGTGGTGACATACTCATCGGGAGTATAGTTAAAACATAATTTAGAAGTATGTATAGGGTTGATGCCACAGATGCCATAGTAAGAAAGGTAGATTATTTCGAAGAGACTTTGATTCAGGACGAACCAGCGGTAGTTCTCCTTGATCTTACTGAATATGGAGATTAGGAAGATTAATATATTGAGGAAAATAACGTATAGGTAAAAGTGAATATTGTCCATGGTTTTATAGACTTTGATCCAAAAGCAAAGAGAATCATTGCTAATACAGTTTGAATCCATCTAAACTTTTTCAGAGTTAAATAAAAACGTTCAAATCAGTAGCGGTTAATGATTTTATTTGGGGGTTACCTAGGTAATGAGAGTTTTACCTAGGGAAAAACATCCATTGTCTTAAAGGGTGGAACCATATATACAACAATTGGTTTTAATTACAAAAATAAGTTTTTAACATAAGGATAAAGAACCGGGAATCTGGGCGCCTTCGGCGCTCAAGGGATCGTTCAAAATTTTTTAGCGTTTTTCGGTTCAATTTTTTTCGAATTTTTTTGATTTCTTTCAACTTTTTTTCATTTTTTTGAATTTTGAATTTTTCGTTTTTTTCAAATAATCGATTTTTTTCAAAAAAGAACATTTATTGAAAAAGCAAAAATATTTAGGCGGAGACTGAAACTGCGCCTTTCCGACTGCAAAACTAACGCTTTACCAACTGCGCATGAAGGCAACGGGTTTTCATTTCTGACTAAATAACTAAGCTAAAAAAGCAATGAAAAATTGAATTTTTAATTTTTTCCACAGGGAATATTCCTATTATTTTAGTGTCATTTTTCTTCTCACACCGAGCTATTCCAAAAATCTAAATCGTAACCGGATTGGACTTAAAGGACCACTGAACTTTTGAACGGACCTCAAAAATTTATTTTTAAAAGCAAGAGGAATTTTTGCTGATCATTTTTTGTTTGTACGGTACCTCTTGAAAGTTTAACCCTTTCGAGGTATTTGCGTTTGAATTTCCTTCAAAGGTTTTAAATGTAAATTTGTATTGAAACGAAAAGGATTGACCCCAGCGGGAATTCGAAAATTCAAAATTTCATTTGAAAAAATTGCGAATTTGTTATCAAAATTTTATTACAAATCGATTGTACTCACGAAG